>APFE030336858.1:194500-220046 GCA_000404065.3 Pinus taeda
TAAGGATTAGCCTCCCTAACCTGAGAGGGCTCTCTCAAAATAAACTACTGATTTATCTTTAAACACTAAGAGGGCTAACTCTTGAAATGAAAACTTAATAAACATGCTGGTTGGACAGACAACATAATATTTATTCCATTGGGCTCATGGAGTCAAACACCATTCCAGTAAACTATCAACTACTCATTCATGGAAGTCAAGACATGTAATGTTTAAACCCTCAAAACATCTCTCAAATGAACCTCAACCAGCATCCTTAAAGGCTTTTCTTACACCTTCATCTCTTAATGCAAGGTCCAATCCCTCAGGTTCTGTTCTTTGACATCTTCCAGACCGATGCCCCTTCTTCTCCATTTTGCTTTGAAATCTTTCGCACAGAGAAACTCCACCAGCTTCAACTCAAATGGCAAATTCAAATTTTGGAACGCAGGCTCGCTTGCAATCAGGTTCTTTTAAGGAAGAAACTCAGGCTCCTTTGCAATTTAACAATATTATCATACAAGCGGGTCAGTTCATGCATCATTAACAAACATCATGACACTACCATGCATTACAAAACTGTTTGAATGATTTTTATGTGCGTGGCTATGAACCTATTGGTGGAATGATGGCTCATAAGCTTGAAAAGGACGCCAACTGACAATAAACAGATGGACACAATGACTTATCCCCTCAGACATGACATTTCAATACTCTGTGTTGCAAAATCCCCGAATCTGCGATTTCGTAGCGCAGATAGTTATAAATTATAAAAATGCACTACGAAATGGCTGGTTACTGACATGCTATGAAAAAGCTAAAACATCATTGTGCTTCCAAATCAACCAATAAAACTGCTCTGCGGAAATGCGAAAAGGGCCAGTGACATAAGCAAGATAAGACATGGCTTATACAATCATGATGGAGGATGACTAACGGTATTTGAAAATGATCTACATCAATATCTTTCTAAAACATGATCCTTAAGTAACAAACATAGGAAAACAACCATTTGACACCTATTTTTTGACAATGAAATTTTTTGGACAACATTATGTACATGTGACTGCAGTTCTAGGTGATAACATAGGTCTTCTAAGATTCTTATCATGATCAATTTCATCATGTATGAGGTCCTATATTAGGTATGCTTCTTCTAGATGAATATCTTGAGCTATATCTGCCATGCTCCTAAATATCTATCAAAGTCATAATTAGATGAGCCTTTATCGCGGTATATCTCTCAACCCTTAATCTCTTATAGTATTTCTGTTAAGGGGTTTTTCGTGGAGAGTCACTCTAGCTTCTCCCAAAGCTCACGCTTAAATTGAATCTTTCCACGGAATGAGCCATCCTTGCCTCACTTTGAATCCTAGTATAAACATTGTTACCCACCATTTTGTGGGTGATATCCCCGGGAGATTTTTTTTTACCAAGATGGTCCTCAGTCGGTAGCTAAAAGCCCCTTGCGGCCACCAACTAGCTCATTATGCCATTTCTTCGCCACCTGAGCCAACCATGTGGTCCCTCACCCATCTGCCATGATCGTATGTTTGAAGGTGGGCCTCTCGAACCTAAAGGTATGCCTTGTCATTTGGAAATTGAGTATTGTAGTTTTGCTTATCGTGGACACTTCTGGGTATGGATTCATGGGGGGATTCGACGGAAAGAATGGGCTAGGTCCGTGTTTTTGTCCCATAGACCCCTTTTAGGTATTAACCTTGGATTTGTTCCGCGGGATCTCTTTTATTGACCATTTGGTTTCTGGGGTAGTATTTCACAGGAAACCTTGATTTTGGTTGCGTGGTCCCGCTCCCTTATCCTCTTATATAACCCTCTTTCCATTCATTTTTACTCCATTCATCATTTCTCCCGCTTGGGTCCACATTCCTCCATTAGGTCCACATAGGGTTATCTTGCCCCTTGCCCACACCTTGGGTCATGGCCTGGAATGAAGCCCGGAGGTTGATGCAGCTGAAAAGAAAGATAAAAGCATATATGGCCATATTCAATAGGAAAATGTACCACAAAATGCAAAAGATGCCCGGGACAAATACATTTAGCATGTGGGAAAAAGCCAATACATGAACTCTACCCCATCGTCATGCCCATCACCATGGTTCCTATAGGTTCTATGAGCCTTCTTCATTATATAGGAGCCCATGATTGTCCCAACCCCTGGTGGGCGGTGAACTACCCCACCTTAAAAGGGGCAATTCACTTCTATATCTTATACATCATGCTGTAATCCCTTGAGCCTCGAGCAATTAATCAAAGAAAATCATAAAAAGGCAAAGGCATATAAAGAAGGGTGGAAAAATCAAGGCCGGGGCACCTCATGTACGACGATTGTTCCTTCCTATACATTATAAACCCAAGTGTGGGCTTCCCTCTTATTGGCTACCCTTTTATCCCCAGAATGTGACCCAGGGCTACCCCCTCTCATTCCCTACTTCATTCACCTCTCTGTCACGTGCCACCACCTTTTGAAGGATGTACGTTGACTATATTGCTCCTTTTAGAAGTAGAAACCACCTAATAGGATTATTAGTTAATCCCATTTGGAGTTTAGGAGACATTGGCACATCACGAAGCCCATTATGGAAGGGCAGGCCATTGTGAAGTCCCCATGTGTGGTCCATGATTAGGTAAGCTCATTTACTCGATTTCTCTAATGACTTGTTGTACTGGAAGGCTAGGGGACACATTGGATCTTATGCAGGAGTGCAGATGGTTTCCATCTTGGGTTTGGTCTCCTTATACAATGTTCTAATCCTCCAAAGGGCTACATTGGCACATGTAGGGTGAGCGTTGGGAGCCATGGACCTCCATAGCAACAAATTGCACTCCATGGGTCCCCACAACCATTCAAAGATTGCTTGTGGTTCACTTATTGGACGAGGAGGATGCACCTGATCCATCATGCCCAACTTGCCCTAGATCTACACCACACGCTTGGCAGATGATCCAGGGCTTGCATGATGATATGGCATCACCCACACCATCATCCTAGCCCTTGCAAGTGATCTATATGCATCTTCGATTTGTTTGGAGACCCATGAGGACACTTGTGTGCCCCCACATGTCATTTGGAGCACCACAGGTTATTAAAACGATCCAACCCCTTGTCCACTACTTTTGAGGGTCCTATTCTTCATTGTGGCACCCATGGACCTCATTAGGCCTCTTAGAGGGCCCTACGACATGCATAGATTATTATTCGACCTCTTGAGAGGCTTACCTTTTCATTTATGAGCTAGTTTGGTGGGCCTATCACCAAAAGTTGTATTATTAGAACATTATTTTATTTTTGGGGCTTATCTAGGTCAAGGATACTAATGTTGAAGAATCTAGGGCAATTAGAGTTAATGAGATTCTTCTTAGCTTGATAACTATTTGTGAGGTGTTTTAACTTTTCTTCTTAGCATAGTCTTCACTTGTTATTATTAGAGTGTGTTTTCTTAGTTCATCAAATAACTACCAAAACAAAAGACAAGAACACACGATGTTGGCTTTCTACTAGGGCCAAAACCTTTCCCTCTTGGAGAGGAAAACCCGCACAAAGTTCTTCTAAAATATATTTCAATTGACGAATACCAAGACCGTGACCCTTGATCTACTATGCCACTCCAAGACCAAGACACTAATCCTCTTCTTTGTCACTACTGAGGTCATCATCATCATTCTTGTACCATGACTGCTCCTTCAACTAGATCACTGATGCACCATGACTACTCCTTCAGCTACATTCCTGATGCACCATGATTGCTCCTTCATTGAGACCTTCATCACTGCTACAACCTTCATTGAGTTCTTGACCTTATCTTTATTATGATCATGAATGATATGAATGCAATTATGTCGAGGACATGATTATGTCTAGGATATATGTTGCACCGAGATCCTCATTAGACCACCACCAAGACCATGATTACAATTGGGATCATGACTGTGTTTAGAAGGTATGTAGAGACTGGTTGATCACAGAGATCCTCTACTTCAAGACTGTGAGACTGATGTTTATGTCGAGACAAAGTATCACTGAGATCCTTCTTCTAACATGAGACTAGGACTGCGTCTTCTTCTGCACTTTCACCGAGACTGTAACTAAGTTTTCCTTGCACCTAGGTTTGTTGCAGTTATGCCGAGACTGTATCACTATGACCTTGTAACTAGGCCGAGATTTCTGAGATATATGCGAGGATATCCCTGTAATGATCATCGAGATCTCAGAGATATGTTCAGATTTTGTCCTCATCCGAAGTTGCAGATTTGTCCGAGATTTCTCTGAGCTTCTGTGGTGACCCTAGCTGGGTATATATAATTGTCATGTATCCATAATAAGCCAACATGTTAGGGTGAACCGATGTGTCTCTATTTTTGAGCCGACTTGTCATCTATATATGCTTTGAGGCCGACATGACTGTCTTTCACATTGTTTTGCTGGCAGACTTTTTCTTGGAGGATTGTGCTTGTCTTGGAGGGCTACTTGACATTTCTATAGACTCATATATTTTTCTCATGCTCAAGAAGAGCTTCTTAATACATGACATTGACTCTTTGACTTATCCTAAGGCTCTCAATGGGAGCGACTACTAAATAATAAACTTCTTGCTTATGAAACCCATGCAACAAGGTATGATAATAAATTCATTTCTCTTGTTTACAAAAATCAATGTCATGAAGACCAAACCTAGTTACACTTTTTTCAACAGCTAATTCGAACTCCTAAGTTGTGTATAAATACAAGTGAGATGAGTTCATTTCTCATCATCACTTTGGATTGGATCTCTCTCTTCTTTAGAGAATTTCACACTTTTTTCTGGAGGATGAATTGGAGCTTTTATGGATGAATTTGTTGGAATTTCTAAGTTTAACCCGTTAGAAATTCTTCTTGTAATATTTGATTTATTTCTTCTTGCTTGTTCAATTGTTTAACATGTTATTTACCATGTAAATACTAAAAATAAATACAAGTACAGTATCAACACATACAAATCATCAATTGAAAGTAAACAAGCACATAAGTGACCATTGTTTTTGGACTAATGTCCCCGGAAAAACCCAATGCGGGAAAACCGGTGCAACTATTCAGAGGGTTTAATTATTATGCAGTTTCAGAATACAACTTGGGTGCCAGAAATGGTTCACCCAACAGAGAATGCCCTCGGTAGTAGTACCTCTTAGTTAGAGATAGATATTCCGGCTAGACCATCGGAGTAACGATCCCACAACAACAATGTAGCTTCTGTTGCTCTGCATCACTCTGATAGGGATTGCGTCACCCTATCCAGCTCTTCAGCTCTCAGTTTGTCCCACGAAATTCTCCCAGCACTGCCTTTGGGCTCTGCGTCAGCTTCTCTGGCCCTGCGTCAGCGTCTCTGGGCTCTGCGTTAGCTTCTGGAGCCTCTGTGTTAGCCTTTGGAGCCTCCGCGCCTCACACGCTGGCCCTCTTTGGCTCTACGCAGCTCTTGGCTGCCTCTGCGTGGCCACTAGATGCCTCTGCGTGGCCACTAGATGCCTTTGCGTAGCCTCTAGTTGGCTCTGCGTCAACCTCTCCTGGCTCTGCTTTGATCCTCCTGGTACTCACTCTGCCTCTCTGCTATGTATTCACTGACCCTCAACTGCAAATCAAATCAACTCACCCGATTTCCTCAACAAACCCTGCCCCAGAAAATCGAATTCTTGATCTCTCTTAGTGTGAACTCCAACTGACCCTCAAGCCTCCTCTTATACTTTTCTTGTTGGTCCATCAATGACCGAGATTAAATCTCTAATCAACGACTAAGATTAGATTTTGCTTGATCCATGACTTTTGGAACATTCTAACCCAGTTTTGTATTAATACTCATTAATATTTTATTTTTTCTAAGTTTAGACTTAGGAACTCCATTAAAAATGTTAATTATTTAATATCTCCCAAACCGGTTAAAATCTGCCCAAACCCTTTCTGGGTCTTGGAGATCTCATGTGCTTTAGCTGCTTCACCAATTTTCATGGCTAGAGCACATCCAATGCTACCCCAAATCAACACTCCCTCTTAGTGAGGACTTTACTCTAGTAATACTGCTGACTGAGTATCACATTGATCATCTGGCATTGGTACCTATGGTAATGTTAGGTCTGCTGCCCAACATCCTCTGCATTGCTGCATCCTGTACTATTGCCCGTGGCCCTGCCACTGCCACTGCTGCATTCGAACTGCATCTCCCTCTACATCCGTGTTGCTGCCCATTGCCCTGCCATTGCCATTTCTGCATTTGCACTCCATCCCCTTCTCCTCACGCTGCATCGTGCTGCCCATAGCACTGCCACTGCTAACTGTTGCACTACAACCCAGTTACTGAGAAGGAAGTAATTGTTCCACCCAACATTGACATCCCTGTCAGGCTAGAGACTCTCCTGATGCTGAAGCTCCCTCTACCGCTAGCAAGTGCTTCCTCTAGTAACCTCTACGCTGCTGCAACAACTCCATGCATCTTGCACCATTGGACACCTCTCTGTGACATCCTGCATTGGTGCAATACTCCCGTGCTTCTCGCACTGTTGCATCCTGCAAGCCTTTGCGGTGTCCCGGGACTCCTACACTGTAGCACTCTCTGCCGCTTCATCCGCATCTGTCTCTATTGACATCTGCCACTCCTACTACTCCTCTTCGGGGCTCCCGTAGTAAAGGTATAATTCAAGAGGTTGGGTGCCTCAAGGATCCTGCCCCTCATCGCTTGTGACTATAGCTCGATGTCACCCTACCTCTTTTCTAGTTGTGCATGAGCACGCACGGCACAGTCGTCATCAGTGTCCACTTCCTTAGCCGACGCTTCCTTGGTCTCAGAAGCCTCTCCCTTGCTCTTCTTCATAGGATACTGGTTCGCATAGTGACCCATTTCCCCACAATGGAAGCACTTGACCTTGGAGAGGTCCTTCTTATTTCTCTTCTCCTGCTTCCCCGCAGATGCGAGAGCTGCATCTTCTTCCTCCTTGATTCTGACCTCTTTTCCGCTACTCCCCGCCTTGGACACTCGTCTGGTCTCTTCTTGACGAAGAGCCGCCCATAGTTCCTCCCAATTTGGAAGGCTTGTCCTGCCCAGTATGCTCTGGACAAATACCTCCCAATCCTCTAAGACTGCGTTCAATTCGATCCTCACCATCAGTTCCTGATCCGGTGTGGCCCCTATGGAAGTTAGCTAATCACGTATCTCCTTCGATCCACCGAGGAAGACATCTATCTGCTCTCCCTTTTGCATCTGATATGACGCAACTGATTTTCAAGTAACATCCTCCTCTGCACGAAAGTATGCTAGTACAATTTCTTCAGGGCCTCCCACATCTCATTTGCATTGCCATATGATCCTTGACCCCATAAAAGATGATGCACTTTGCCTTGGCCATTGCCTCCTCGTACTTCTCATTTTTGGCTGGGTCAACCAGGATCGCTATAGTTTTCAAGGCGAAGTGCTTGATGCAATACCTGTCTAGAATGGACAAGATCTTGGGCTTCCAGACTACGAAGTTGGAAGCTCCGTCCAGTCTATCTTGATCTCTCAGCCCATTCACTGCCATCTTGTTGTTCTTCCTTCGACTTCTCCGAGTCTCTCAACTTCCCGTTTGGAAGTTCTTGGTTCGACTCCCTCTCAGTCTCGATTTCCCTTTTGGAAATCCTTCCTCCTTGGTCTTGTCCTGTTAGGTACTGTTCGGACCACAGTACCCCAGTAGCTTCGCTCTGCCCACAGTACCCCAGTAGCTTCGCTCTGCAACCTACTCACAACCTCCTGTGCTTCAACAACTAAAGGATTGAGCCACTTGGCTCCGCGCAATCCCGACACTGACAAAATCTACACCTGCTGGCCACAGCGTTGATCCTTCCTGGCCGAGAAAGATGATCGGGCACTGCGTAGGTCAATTTTGCTCCTCTTTGCTTCTGCGCTGACCCTTCTCTTGGCTCGAACTGATGATGCAGTTTCTCTGCGTCACTCCTTCCTTTGTTGCCTTGTGCAAGGAACAATTTCTGTCACTCAGGACAACTGTTTCTGTTGCTACTGCTTTGCTTGGTTGATGCCTTTGGTTATCTTGTGATCTGCAACCACGCTCTGATACCATGTTTGAATTTCTAAGTTTAACCCGTTAGAAATTCTTCCTGTACTATTTGATTTATTTCTTCCTACTTGTTCAATTGTTTAACAAGTTATTTACCATGTAAATACTGAAAATAAATACAAGTACAGTATCGACACATACAAATCATCAACTAAAAGTAAACAAGCTCACAAGTGACACCGTTGTTTTTGGACTAATGTCCCTGGAAAAATCCAATGCGGGAAAACTGGTGCAACTATTCAGAGAGTTTTATTATTATGCAGTTTCATAATACAACTTGGGTGCCAGAAATGGCTCACCCAACAGAATGCCCTCGGCAGTAGTACCTCTCAGTCGGAGACAGATATTCCGGCCAAATCATCGGATGAACGATCGCGCAGCAGCAATGCAGCTTCTACTGCTTTGTGTCACTCTGATAGGGATTGCGTCACCCTATCCATCTCTCCAACTCTCAGTCTGTCCCACGAAATTCTCTCAGTGTTGCCTCTAGGCTCTGCGTCAACTTCTCTGGCCCTGCGTCAGCCTCTTTGGGCTCAGTGTTAGCGTTTGGAGCCTTTGCGTCAGCCTTTGGAGCCTCTGCGTCTCACACGCTGGCCCTCTCTGGCTCTGCACAGCTCCTGGCTGCCTCTGCGTGGCCACTAGTTGCCTCTGCGTGGCCACTGGATGCCTCTGCATAGCCTCTAGCTGGGTTTGCGTCAACCTCTCCCGACTCTGCTCTGATCCTCGGTACTCACTCTGCCTCTCTACTATGTAATCACTGCCCCTTAGCTGCAAATCAGATCAACTCACTTGATTTCTTCAGCAAACCCTGCCTCAGAAAATCGAATTCTTGATCTCTCTTGGTGTGTACTCCAACTGACCCTCAAGCCTCATCTTATACTTTTTTGGTTGGTCCATCAATGATTGAGATTAAATCTCTAATCAACGGCTAAGATTAGATTTGGCTTGATCCATGACTTTTGGAACATTCTAACCCAGTTTTATATTAATACTCATTAATATTTTATTTTTCTTAAGTTTAGACTTAGGAACTCCATTAAAAATATCAATTATTTTAATATCTCCCAAATCGGTTAGAATCTTCCCAAACCCTTTCTGGGTCTTGGAGCTCTCATGTGCTTTAGCCTCTCTCCACCAATTTTCATGGCTAGAGCACATTCGATGCTACGCGAAATCAATAGAATTTTGATGTATGGTTATTGGTCTATCTTCTCTTGGAGCTTCTCTATTGTCATTTGTGAATGGTTCAATATACTCTACTGCATGTAAGTACAAAATTTTGATGTTATTTTTGCTACTTTTTGTCATATATGTTGGATTGGGATTTTCGTTCTTTTAGCAATAATGATTGCATGCAATTATTGCTTAATATTGTGTAATTGTCTCTAATATAACGTTCTCTCCATATATGGGCCATGTAGTGTGAGTGAAATCTCCTAGGGGTAAAATTTGACCTTAATAAGCCATTCCTCTGGTGCATTTGAAGTATAAAAGGTGCAAGATTTCTTTCACTTGACCTAGAGGGTTTGTGAAGTAATTTTGAGTTCTCCATGACTGGGAACCAAGAAATTTTACACATAATCAACGTAGACTCCATGCACCCAAGGATTAAGGCACTGATCTACCAAGGTCGTCACCAAAACTCTTATTCCTTCACCTTCTCCCAAGTCTAGCCACATTGGGGTGCCTAGGGAATTAATTTCCTGATAAACTAGCCACCAAAAAAATTCGATCTCCTAGGTCTCCTGCGCTGGCCTTTCCTCTAGCTCTCCTCCAAATTTGAAGAGATTTTGACGGTGGAGTTGGGAGAAAAGCCAAGCCCTAGCTTTGGGATCAAAACTTGCCCTGCCATTCCCAAGGCTAGCATTTCCTAGGGTCAAACCAAATCTTTGAGTAATAATACTTTCTTTGATCCTCTCTCCACCTTGTATAGGGTAATAATATCATTGGCTGCTACATTCCTTCCTCATACCTTAGACTGGGTGCACTTTGTTGATTTGGGCTAGCATCGGATATGCTCTAGACCTCAAATTTTGCAAGGATTGGGCACATGCATTCCAAAGAACCGAGAAACCGTTATATTAAAATAATTAATATTTTTAATGGGGTTCTTAAGTCTAAGCTTAGGAAAATTAAAATATTAATGGGTATTAATCTAATTGTGGGTGAATCTTCTAGAAAAAGACGGAAATCAAGTCAAAACGATTTGAACCTTTGATTAGGAGTTAATCTAGGCCGTTGGTTGGTCAACAAGAAGATATAAGAAGGGGCTTGAGGGTCATTTGGAAAATACACCAAGAGAGATTAAGAAATTGATTTTTTGAAGTGAGAAGTTCTCAGGAGGAGATTTCTTGCAGTAGAGGGGCAGGTATAGCTTCTGGAGAGAGTGATTTTCTCAGCCAGAGAATCATTAGCAGAGAGAGGCAGAGGGTAATCCAGCAGTGGTAGTGCTGAGCCAGAGGGGCTGACGCAGAGCCATGCAGAGGCAGTGCAGAAGCTAGTGAGGAGTCCAAAATTTGCATAGGGAATTTGAGTTTCAAAAGCTGGGAGCCAGGGTGTGAGACCGGGAGGCAAAAATCAAATCTACTGGGTAACAAATCGACTAGCGAGAGGAGTGACGCAGTCCCCAGAGAGCTTGACGTTGGGCTGACGTAGATATCGCACAGAGATAGCTAGAAAAGTCGGGGGCAATCAATATGGGGCTAGATCAACCATGATTTCCAATGATAGTGTGAGGTAACCTCACAATTCTTTCTGCCAATATTTCTCTCTGTAACTGAATAACCCAGTGAGGTATTCAGAGATTTATTCAAAATTTTCTACTGCTTAATAATAGTAAACCCTTAGAGCTGTTGCACTCGTTTTCCCGCATTGGGTTTTTCCAGGTAATTTTGTCCAAAAATAATGGTGTCCTATGTGTTTTTACTTCTTTGCTTAGTTTCTATTTTTCAAAATCATATTTAATTTGGTGTAGGCTGCTTCAGTAATTTACTTCAGTATTTCAAGAAGAATTCTGAAATAAGTTTGTAATGTAATTTACGATCTAGGTGAAGTAGATTCAGCTGGTTGCAGTAGGATTCCAGAGCCTGTTAGATCTAGGAATTTTCACACACTTGGCCCCGTGTGGTCACACTCCTTTGAAAGACCATTTTTCGAGAACCATCTGGAATACCAATTCTAAAAAAGGATTTTAGGGATTGGGAAACTCCTTCACAAGTCTTATCCCATAAGCCTAACCCTCAAATCCTCTCTTCCTTTCCCTAGATTACCTAGTACCTTGCTTACAAAGCAAGTAATATTTATCCTTCAAATTTTGGGAAAGGGTTTATTTGGGTCGCTCATATCCATTGACTTATCCTTCATGGGTGACTCCATACATACCGGGTCTCCTCCCATCGACGAAAGTCCGTAAATAGAACGGACCCTTAGCTGAGGTGATAGTGGGCTAAGTCTCCATTTGTTGCCCTTGGCCTAACATTTACCCTATAGGGATCCCCCTTAGGTCCCTTGCTAGTTTGAGCGGTAACAAACACATCAATCATAAGTGAGGGATTTTGGAAGTCTTAATGTTAGGCATTCATCATTATTGAATATTCGTAAGCCCAAGGTCATTGTTCATAGGCCTTTTTTGGGGAGGCTTTCAACTTTTCTTTAATAACTTGAACTATTAATTGAGCCTCTCCTTTCAATGGGCCTTGTAAATCACATTATACCTTTCCATTGATCCTATCATTCAAGTGATTTCCTCCATACCGGGACTCCTCCCATCAGTGAAAGTCCATAAAGAGTAGGGGACATCGACTAAGGTGACAATGGCTCCTTGTCTTGTTGTTGCCATTTGGTCTAGTAGTTGTTTGTTAAGTACTCCTCCTAGGGCCTTTGCTAGATTGAGCGGTAACAAAGTCGGACCAAAAAACCGGTTTACGAAAAACACCTAAAATATTCAAATTTTAAAGAGAAACATATATATTCATGTGCATCCATATGAATCCAAACCATTTATACACAAATAAGCAAAAGTTCTCATTTATATAGCATGTAAGGGTGCACGTAATTAAAATAGCATCGAGTGCAATCCATCTCTGAATTGAAAGTACATCAACAAACAGGGTCTAGATGGCCTCTAACATCCAAAAAAATCATGCTACAACAAATACCTACATATCATCAAAATCATTACTTATATTGGGATCTTCGTCAATATCACCCTCTAAACATAAAAATAAGATAGAAAATCCGTAGCATGTCAAGTCAAGATTTTGTTTTGAGTATTGGGTACATTATTAGTGGGGTCATGATAGAGGAGTTCGACAACCAACTCCACTAACTGTTAACATCAAGGTACATAGAGGGCTTGGCGCTCTTGATTAAATACTAGTTCCATACCTTCGTACATGACAAAATCCAATGGAAACGTTGCAATCCCCCCAATCCTGAAATCCTAGAAAACTGCTATGGAAGTTAAGTCTTCCATAATAATAATAGGGCCATATGCTTGAATATTAGGTTTCCCCACACAAAAATCCTTGAAACTCAAAAGGGGTGCTTCTGGGTGTCCTCCCTCTTGAGGGGGGGTGCACCCAGAAGCACTCGTTTTGGGAGACATGTCCCTCACATTGGGGAAACATTAACCCTATGTTTCCCGGTGTCTCCCCAAAAGGGGGACTTGGGGAAACTTTTCCCCAGGTGCCCCTTGCCCTAGGTGCGTGGGAAGCATGGGGTGCGTGCACGCTACACTGGGGGATGCGTCCCCATGGAACACTGGAAATTTGTTAGATATTGCAATTTAGAAATGTTATTCACTAAAGGGGGCCAAGTCCCCGAGGGTTCAAAAACCCATATTTTATTTTATACAAAAAATTAATTTTCAGCAAGTTGGAAATCGATTATTCATCTCAAATAATGATGAATCAATGCACAAAATTGAGAAAAAGACAAGGGTTTATGAGTACTTACCTTGAAGATCAAATCCTTGGGTGAGGGTTTCACTTACAAGGCAACATTTGCTGTTGTAAATTTAATTTGCAGACCTGTGAAACCCTTGTAGAACCCCTTGAAATGCTTCAAACTAGTGTTTATAACTTTATATGCAAGACGAGCAAACTATACCTTTCTTGGGTCAAATGGATATGATTATGGCATAACCCAAGTGATAAAACTAGTTCAAAAGAAATTTAAGCTCAAGCTAATGAAATATTTTTGTATTTTTATATACTCTCTGTTTTTTATGTTTTATGTTTTATAAAACAGAAATTTGGAAAAAGTTTTGGAATTTTAGTAGGTGGTTAGTGAGGTGAGGCTTACCTTGGCATTGCAGATGACCTCTCTTGATGTTGGATTGTGATCACAACCCCTTTTAAATCAACCTTCTATTTTTGGACTAAGATGTGAGTTTGGAGTCGAAGAGACTAGTCGCCCTCACTCTTGTCGAAGATGATTTGCTAGTGGCCAAATCCAACTAAGAGCATTTTCCTCTTGGAATACCTTTGGTTATTGTATCAATTATGGTATTAGGAAAGATCTTGTCTTTGACGAAGAAACCCCTGATAAGGGTTAGTCCAATGGTTAGATTTTGAAAGCCTTAATCTAACAAAGGGAAAGTGATGACTAGCTCCCTAGCCTTCCTCTTCCACGTGACTATGTAGCATCTCAATGGATTGATCCACAAACTTCATGTGATTGGGAACAACTTGCAAAAATCTTATGAAGAACAATTTCTAATGATGGCTAAGAAAGAAAATAGGAGTATCAATTCCCAAGACAAACTGTTTGCATGAATGCAAGTTCTTATTATGGGATGATGTTCTCGCAATTCACAACACACAAATAGAATGTGGAACTAGCCTTATATAATTTTTTTTCTAATGGTTAGTTTGAAACCCTCTCTCAAAAATACTGATTTGACTTGTCATCCACAATTCAGAGACTGTGTTTACAATGAAGAATAGTTTTTATAATGAGAAAAGAACCTTAGGAGGGGTTCAATTTGCTTCCATAGGCCAAAATAATTGAAGCAAGTACTTCCATAGGAGGGTCAAAATTGATTGAAAGAGGCTCAACTTGGCTTTATTTGACTTGATTTGCTTGAAAATAGGTTCACTTGCTTGGTGAGAGGCTTGCTCTAGCATCCAATGACTATATCTTGTCCACTTGAGGTCCAACATTCACTTGGACAGTTTTTTACTTCTTCAATTTGACCTTGGAAATGATTGTTAGCTACTTGAAGGAAGTCAGCTTGGTCCTTTGGCTTAAATTGGGATGCTTTTCCACACTTTTGTTTGGTAACTTGACTTTTATTGGGTGATTGACCTTTTTCTTCATTAACTTAGCCTGAAGGACTAGATGTGATCACCTCAATGGCCTAATAAAGCTGACATGTGTGGGCCAGCCCTTCATTTAATGAGTCACGCTGGTAGATCTTCAATGCTTTCCATGATTTAAGGAAATGGGCACATGGGTTTGCTTGGAATAATTTTTACGTGACTTTTGACATAAGATTTGCCTCATTCCATGAAATATGGACCCCTGTATGCCTTCCTTAGCCCACATGTGCCACAAAGAGGGGGATGACCACCTTCAACTGGGAATATCTCCTTGATGCCTTCACATTTTGATAAAATTCACATGTGGCGTGCCAAGTAGATATTTCCAAGCATGATGAGTCTTTTTTTGGTTTTTGTGACTTCAGAACCTTGTGCGTTGGGATTGGTGAACTGCCTCGAGAAACGTAAAATTCTGTGAATTGTGAGACTGCCATGTTGAACAATTGTAAAATCATAATGCACCAAAACCAAAGAATGCATATAGACTCTATGACACATTGGCCATGTGGGACAGACATAGGTGTGCTCAAGACATGGGTTGGACTGCCCTACATAGTGCAATCACCCCTACAAAACCAATGGCTTCTCTAAACCATGTGTCCAGGTAGGTCCAATTCTACACAGGATGAAAGAACCTAAGAGTGGAGTCTTAAAGGACTGGGCATGGCCGACCATAATAGGCTTAGGATACCATGATACATAACATCACATGGCCTACAAGGCTTTGACTTGCATTCTTTGGGCTTACAATGGTGTTGCCAAATGAAAAATTGCATATAGGTACCCTTGCTGAAATGATGGGTAACAATACTCTTTGAGAAACATGCATCCACTTGCATGTCTATGTGTGAACACCACTATAAGTGCCATGTATGGCTTCCTTATTTGTCACAAGTTGCTCATAGACTCATTAAAACGTTGTAAGATTTGGAAACTTGGAATGCCTTGATTATTCTTTCCTACTTAACTACAACTTAGGCATGCAAATATGGTAAGTGTTCTTCTTTAATGGCCATTTTGTAGAAGCAAACTATAAGTGCCATGGATCGATTTTTCATTCTATAGGTAGCCTATATGGTTATGCAATCCTCCTTGCATTTAAACTCTTATGAACTTGAATAATTTTTCTCTTTCGTTGCTGTAAACTTCTATGAAAATAGATATATGAGCAATAAATAGATGAACATAGACGTGAAGCATGCCTATATGTTATTGTTTGACAAGGAATATTGTTTTCAAGTGCATGCGAGTGTCTTCAAAGCATTTGTTAGAGTAGAAGAAGAAAGGAGAAGACACATAGCAAGGGTTACAGTGGAGCCCCATTATTTTTTGTGAAAGCAAATCTTGGATAAGTGGTTGTGATTGAGGGGACTCTAATCTGCGAAATTTGCCGAAGCATTGCACCTGGCCCATCCACATGAGACAGTTCCTTTAAGAGGTAAATCAATCCGTGAGGGGCAAGCATGTCAAAGTGGGAATTGAACCTGGGTGGGATGGATAACAACACTCCATGTTAGCTACCAAGGTACAAAAATTCTCCTATGGGTGCCACTCATTGGTGGTGGGTTATATACCAGTTGAACTGGAAGGAAGTACAAGGCTCTGCAAGAGGTTTACCAGCAAAGGCTGGATGGAAGCTATTGCTCCCTGAATTATCCTTGCTGTATGCTCAAAATTTTAATTCCATTGATAATTAACACAAAGTTATAGATAACGATAGGATAAGATAATTTTAATAATGTCCAATGAATCTCTGCAAAAGTAGGTCAATGGGACTGAAGGATACATCCAGTATGAGTAAAATGTGGGAGTGCAAATGCAACTCCTAGAAAATGCCAAACCTAAATTTAGGATAAAATGAAGTAAAGAAGGATACAACAATAGGACAGTCTCATAAACACGTATATAACCCGATCAAAAGCCCCCAGTGATATTTTCTTTGCAAAATTTTGATTATTTGCTGAATAAGATTTCTCTTTTGGCAGGGTTTCTTAATGCATTCCAGGCTTTATCATTAACAGAATTTGGCGCAAGTCGTACTTCAGATGTTGCATTAGTTGTGGGCCAGCCTGTTTCCTCTCCATTCAACTCCTCGTTGTTTCACTTAGCTGTTTCGACAGCTCGTGCCGAGCAAAAGGACAACAATCTTCTGCCTGTGGCTTCTGCCCCTAGTGCTGCTCCTGATGCATTGATGCCATTGCTTGCTCCTTCTCCCATACACCCTTTCTCTCCAAATGGAACTGTGCCAGTCTTATCAGGTAAATTCACTCTTCTTCCTAATGGTGCTAAGCATACACAGTATGAGGACATATCTGCGTTTTTTCAAGAGTGTAGGCATGCATTTTTTTGAGAGAACACTGCTTATTATATTGCAGGGCTTTGTGCTTTCAATTTTTCAGCAGAAGCACATATAGTAAGTGAAACGGCAACTGACTGTTGGAGTTCGCTTGCACCATATCTGGGCAATGTGATTTGCTGTCCACAGCTGGAGACAATGTTTCATATCCTTATTGGGGAGTCCAGCAAAGTCAATGGGCAGCTTGCTTTGAATACAACTATTGCAGATTACTGTTTTTCAGATGTTCAACGTATCTTGACTAGTGAGGGTGCAAATGGAAGTCTTCCTTTGATTTGTTCTGCTCAACCATCGAATCTCACTGAAGGCTCTTGTCCTGTTAAGAATGTAAAAGAGGTTGAACAAGCAATTAATGGGAGTAAACTTTTGACTGATTGCAAAACAGTGGATCCAGTGAAAGAATGCTGCAACCCTGTTTGCCAGCCTGCCATCTCAGAAGCTGCAAGAAGACTTGCTTTGAAGGTGCCTGGGTTATTTAGTCCAGATGATGTGCGAGTGTCGCCCGTTCAACAATCTGTAGTGGATGATTGTGAGAATGTTGTCCTTCGATGGCTGGCAAGCCAGCTCACCTCAGACAAAGCCAAATCAGTTCTCAGAGTGCTTTTCAATTGCAATGTGAACAGAGGTATTCTTTTAGCAACCTACTTGCTCCCAAGTAGATTTTCATTTAAGTGCAAAGAACATAATTATTATTTTCTAACACGTGCATGATACACTGATAAATACGTAATGTGGATCAAGAACTAACTTTTTATGGCTGTAAAAGGCTTATTGACAGTAAAAATGTGGAAGGAAAGTAGTGAATGGATATTGTGTCCAGTAACTACATTAGGTGGCCATACAATGTCTATATTTGTGTGAATTAAAAATGTCAAATGTATCTTAGAAAGGTTCTATATTTTATGTAGAAGAGGATATCTACCTAAGAGCTAAATTGCAGTGCAGTGTTGGATATGAAAAAGAAAATAAGATTAATCCTCTCTCTCTGGTATAGTCATTTATATCTCTTTTATTTTGATAACACTTTAGCACCTAGGAATGTTCTGGACAGACAGTCTAAGTCTAATGGTCACTGCTTGTATTACCTAGTCCCATTGACCTATTTCTTGATAATTTGTGGATATTAATAAAATTATCTTAACTTATTTCTTACTGTTTCTAGCATCATCCTCAATTGTTCAAAATGGATACCACCTAATTAGGGCACTTGCTGACTGCTGATCGAAGAAAAATGGGTGAGTGAAATGCAGAAAAATACCCTGTTTTTTTGTACAACCATCAACCTGCTTAATTTAATGAAGCTATATAACCCAATGTTTGGTTGTAGATACTGTCAACCAGTATTCTTGCTTTTGGAATCTGGGTGATTTCAAACTGTTTTGTCTTCAGAGCTTCTTGCCCTTTGTCCAGCTTCACACGGGCAAGTGTTACAGGATCACCTTTGTCTGGTAATTTTAATATGAAGTCCTACAAATTGAATAGCAGGTCCATTTGTATCAGCACTCTCCTCACAATGGGCTCTGACTGTTGAGCCTTGAATGGTTGTAGGGCACCCCAACCATTCCAGAGTTTGAACCTCCTTTAACTGAAAGTACTCTGCTTGATATCTACACTAGAAGTATTAGATGGAGGAAAATCACGATTTACTTGGCTGCAAACTTGCATAGGCACCTTACCCCCCAAAGCCAAGGCTTCATGTGGGCTAGTGTTACAATGTCACCTCTGTTTGTTAATTTTAGTACAAATTCCTACAAAACAAATAGCAAGTCCATTTGTATCACCTTTGCCACAAAATCTAGCACCCGATTGGAAAGCCTCACTAGGCATTCTAGGTTAAGGGAAACAATGGGATCAACAACCATCATTATCACCTTGGTAGTTGTTTCCAAATAGGTCTCGAAAATTGAGTAATCCAAGGATTCTCAGGCGAAATACCCTCGAAGGACTTTGCTAAATAAACACCCCAAAGTAATGTACAAATTCCTACAAAACATTTAACAAGTCCATTTGTATCACTGTTGCCACAAAATCTAGCACCCGAGTGGAAAGCCTCACTAGGCATTCTAGGTTAAGGGAAACAATAGGATCAACCATCATTATCACCTTAGTAGTTGTTTCCAAATAGGTCTCGAAAATTGAGTAATCCATGGATTCTCAAGTGAAATACCCGCCAAGGACTTTGCTAAATAAACACCCCAAGTAATGTTTAATATGGTAGGGCTCCAAGTGGAATGATGTAGCGAGTTCAAAGAACATATGGCTAAGTTTAGAGTGCTAGGATAAGTCCTAGAGATGCACTCAAATAGATTCCAAACACATCCTACTTTAAATTTAATAATTGCTATTATAAATTAGGGTTAGAATAAGGACAATTTACAACATACACAACTTATAACACCAATAGCAAAACAATCCACAATTAATAATAAACAATGAATTATTAAAGGCTATTATAAAGAGGAAACTGTTGATTTTTCAAGTGCAAGGGATACAAGCACAAATTTTTGAAATACTGATAATTTCTTCAAATGATATAGATTCTTTTAACAATTTCAGTTTATAATTAAGCATTTACACTTCAAAAATTCAACCATAAAACCATAAAGACTAGAGATCACAATGCACAAAGAGAACACAACATTTACCTTGGGAAAGCCCACTTGGGGGGAACACCCAACAACCTTTTTCTTAGAGGAATTCTTCAGTCCAACAAGAGATACATCTAATGTGACTAGTCAACTATAAGGTCAAATCAATCTTGCTTGGGAGCGGGAGCGGGAGCGACATTTTCAGAAGCTCCCGGTGTGGGAGCGAATCCCGGAGCGATTTTTAAAAAAATATATATATTTTTTTATATTTTTTAAATTTTTGATACATATATGGTCAACAAAAACATGTAGAATGATGAATTAGATATAAAAAAACATAAAAAAACATAGATTGATCATTGAACCATATCACATGAATCATCTAGAAGTTATAATCTTCATCAACTATGTCCACAAGTTAGTAAAATACATATTACAACTGCAACATGTTGAGTCTCGTGAATCATGATTCATCAAATTCAATCTTAAAGTTTCAACTTCAAGCTTTCAAAATTGAAAATTCAATATATAACATTTATCATCATTGATCACCAAAGTTGTACTTGTAACCTAAGTTTAACCATTACAAGTGTCAAGAAGTAATTTCTTAGATATTTCTAAGTCCTAACTTCTAACTGTTAACATGAAATGAAATGTTATAAAATGAAACATGAATAATGAAATGAAATGAAACAACTGTAGTCTTTCACGAAGCATCATATTCATATTTCACAATCATTACCAATGAGTTATAATTGCCAACTTCAAACTTCAAATTTTCATTGTCACAGTCATATCTTGTTTACAAAAAATATCATTATGATATGAAAGAGTCAAGAGTCAAGAGTCAAGAGTCAAGGACTCAAAAATCAACAGTTATGAAAACTAAAGTCTAATAGAAACTAGAAAAGACAAGTAAATTGTAAATCTACATTTGGCCCTTGCCACGAGAGTCTCCAGGAGTATAAGCAGGTCGTGGTGGTCTTCTAGGAGTCTCTCGCACAGAGCGACGACTAGAACTAGAAGGCACATGCCCTCCATGTTAGGGTGTAGATGGAGGTGGCGACAACAAAGGAACAAGACTCGGAACTCGAGCACTGCTACTGGATGGTGGAGGTGGAGGTGGCATGGCTGCTGCAGCTGCTTCATCTTCATCCGTTATAAGTTCCTCTTCCAGTTGTTAAAGATGTACAGTGCCATCCTCCAAATTGTCATCCTCTGGGTGATTGTCCCAAATTTTATATGTGGGACCCTCATAAGCCCGATCACAGTAATGACTCAACAACCTCAAGTTGTAGTGCACATAAACCAAGCTTTCTGCATGGTTTTCATGGAGTCTGTTTCTTTTCACATTATGTATGTCGCTGTAGGTGCTCCAACACCTCTCTGCAGAAGAAGTATTTACAACCTGTGAAAGAACTTTTTTTGCCAATTTTGGCAAAAGTCCCTAGCCGCCATATGTTTCCCACCATGTGAGAGAATCAAATCTATCTCTGTCTTCCATTGCATGGAAGTTACCAAACAAACTAGTGCCACTGAAGTATTTGCCTATTTCAAGGCGCACAATTGCACATTCCTCCCTGTCAGGTATCAACTTTTCTAATGCTTGCAAATATCCACTAGCTACCTCTGCATCTAAATGGGGTTTGGTCCTAATCCCACCCCCTGTTGCAGGTTGGCTCAACCAAGATGTAGAGTAGTATTTTGGCGTAAGGATATATGCCAAGCAATGTAGTGGAAGATTAAGTCTATTCCACCGTTCACACACACAATTGTGAATCAATTTGTACAGGTCGGGATCGCTGTTATGAACAATGTCTTTTATTTGCCCCAACATGGTATCCATCTGCTCATACACCTCGCCAATCACTGGTTTGTTTGTATCTGCAAACCGAATCATGTGATAAATGGGCTTGGTGAAATCCAATACTTGCCTCACACTTGTCCAAAACTGACCATCAATAGCGGCGTCCTCCACCAGTTCAAAACCTCACCTGTCAGCTACATTTGTAGCCCTTTCCTTTAATACCTGGCAATGTGGACTTGATACCATGCTAGCCAATGACTCTCTTGCCTTCAAAAAGCGCCTGAAGGTGAGGTAATAGCTACCAAATATGGTCTTCGCAATCTTCAATAACTCCAATCTCGAGTGACTGCAGAAAAGGCCATGGGTATTGTTATGATTTGTAATAAATTTTATCATTTGTTTGCCTTTCTTGTACAAATCACTAATCCATTTGTATTGTGCATTTTTGTTCTTGACAACATCATGCATCAGAAGGTTCAATGTGTGAACCAAACATTCAGATGTTGGGGTATTTATCCTCAATAATTGCTCCCGCTGCCTTACAATCAGGAGCATTACTAGTGATGACTTGGATGACATTGTATGGCCCATTACGGTCAATTGTTTCAAGTAATGCTTCTGCAATGTTGATGGCGGTCCTGAACTTGTTTGAGTAATCATGTGTAGTTAGAAAGATGGCACCACTAACAAACACAACAAAAACACTTATCAATGGCTCGCCTTTTACATTTGTCCATCCATCAAATACAATGGACACCCCATGGTCAGTCCAAGAACTTGTCATTCTATTCAAAGAATGCGATATTTTTGCTTTTTCATGATCAAGTCCAACGGTTCTTGCCTTGTCATACCCAGGGCTCTTGTATCCTTTAGGGACATCATTTATGGCAGAAACCATTTTGTGCCAATAAGGTGAGCGAAGAACATTGAATGATATCCCACATGCATAGAGAAACCTGTAAACCTTGAATCTACATCATTCCTACACCCCTCATCAAGGAAATTTGATATGGTTCTACGCCTTAAAGCTGATGACCCTGTGCCTCCATATCCACTGCCTTGCGAGGATGCTGAAGGAGTTCTTTGTGCTTGTGCTTGTGAGCTTGGTTCAAAGAAAACCCCTTGATTTTTTTGATTTGTATTGGGCTTCCTCCTCTTCCCTTATGTATTTGGCTCTATCCGCCGCTGACACTGCTGGACAAGTTTTGATTCCTATTTGTTTGTCTCCATCCCATGGTCTTTTCCCGCAGAGGTGTTTTCTGGCACGGGTGTATGAACCTGTGTAATCATTGTTGCAATGGGGGAAATGAAATTTAGTGGTTCCACCCCCTCTCCCTGCTTCAGGCCTGTTAACATATTTCCACAATGGGGTTTGGTCTTGTTTAGTTTTTTGAGAGTCATGTTCACCCTCCTCCAGCTCCTCCTCACTGAGGTTTTCATCAAATCCACTTTCTCCAGCTTCTTCATCCCCCTCTTCATTTTGGCCCCTCCGTTTCCTACTCTCCAGCACCATAATAACCATAAAAGGGACCAAGAAGAGGAAAATGCTAAGAATTATAGCCAGGTCCATGATGTTTGATATTTGTAGGCTTCTGAATCTGCATATTAATTTAATTTACATTCATGATTTTTTTACTAAATAAAGTTAATAAACTAAATTACTACCTAACTAAATTAAACCAACTAAACTAACTAAATTACTAAGTTACTTACCTCTTTGCAGGCTTGCTCCTTGCTCCTCGCTTCTCCTCACTCCTTTGCTCTTGCTCTCCAGCTTCTACTCAACTCATTCAAGTGATAATGAAATTTTTTTTGCCCCATTGTGTTTTTAAAACATAAATGTTTTTTAAAATTTGATTTTTTTTTTTTGTGCCCGCGATTTTTTTTCCGCGGAATGCTCCCGCCATTGGTCGAATCGCTCCCGTAGTGAAAATTTAACGCTCGGGAGCGATCACTCCCGAGCTGTAATTTTCGCTCCGGGAGCGACACTCCCGATATCGCTCCCGATTTTGGCGAGTGCAAATTTTTTTACCAGGAGCGCGTTCCCGACCCGCTCCTGAGCCGCTCCCGCCCGGAGCGCGAATTGGAGCGGGTTCGAAGGGGGAGAGGGGGGGGGGGAAGCGCTACCCCGCAATTTTGGTTGGAGTATATCCTGAAATGTTATTTATAGCAATGCTATTTTTATCATTTCTATTTTTAGCATTTCTTGTTGCCATTTTCAACAGATATCAAAGTCCATACACTGCGATAGCAACAGACCCATCAGGGTTATAAACTGGAATCTAAAGTCGCATTGCATCAGGGATATCCTGTCGCATTTCGCATCGGCGGGGAACGAGCGGTAATGTAATGTGGGACTTCCTGCGATTGCGATATACGATAAATTGCATTGCAACTGTGCTTGAACCGTGGGCTAATTCTTAACTCCTCTAATATGCGATTGCGATATCACATTACAACCCATCCTGCCAAGGGCCGATTCTGCAACACCTTCCCCTTTGCTAATTGCAATCGCAATTTGTGATTACCTTATCACATCGCAATCCTTCTTGCTCGGGGGCCAATTTCTAATTCCGACTTGACTTTTGCTCCAATATGCAATATGCGAGGGCCAATCGAAACTTGCACTTGGCGCTTTCCTATTCGTTGGTACCTTTTCCATGTCATCCAATCCTGCCATGTGAGCAAGTCAATCTTGAACATTGATTGGCTCTAACTTCTGCATACGAGCTTAGGTTTGAGTCCCGTTCACACCTTGGATTCAAAATGAAGAGTTCTTCGATATGAAGCTAAGCTTATCAAAATTCTGACACTTTGAATTTTTGACAAATTTTGAGCTCCTGATCACTCTTCCCCACTGAAAAACTTTTGGTCTCCAAAAGCATTAAATAATTTGCAATTGCTTTGTACTTTGTCTGCACTGCAAGTGTCCTATAGGTCATCCTTTCTTCTCCTTCACCTTTGTTTTTCGGAGCCATAAACGATGCGCTGACACCTGCCCTGTAGAAATTCCCACTGTAGATCAACAGATTATGCAATATACTAAAACACAATACAAGATCTACTTTTACAACACTTTGCGGAAGCTCAATCAAATTGAGCAAGATCAAGAAAACACATATAAATGATAAGGAGAAATCAATCACACATAACACAGAAGATATAACCCGGGGAAAGCCTCAGCTTAAAGCCCCAACTCTATATTATCATACAAGTGGAAATATAGCCATTATTACAAAAAGAATCATCTCAAAAGCTATCATGCTCTCCTTGCAATACCTCTGCTACTCATAGTCTATAGACAATCAAAGGCCTCTATCTAACCTCTAGTTTTCCCTCTAAGCCTCCTATTTCTTTGCTCAATTTTGATTGGGGTCCAGTGCAGCCACTTGTGTGAATTAGCCTCTTCAGACACTCATTTACCTCTGATCCAACTACGTAGTCCTGAAAGAGATAAATCGTCATCATGGATGAGCTTCCTTTATAGGAAAAATATTCATCCAACTGATAGTACATTGTCCCTTCTTTGATCTCAACTGGGTCTCTATCTGAACTGACATGCATGAGTTATTCACGTGTGAATATTTAGTTATTTGAAGTGCAACAGTTATATACAAGCATGCATTAACTAACTGAACTCACATTAATTTAAACAAATTGTTTAAATCAATCTAACTGGACTTGAATCAGTTAACTGAGCCAACTAATTACAACTCAAATTAGAACTCATCCTTATCTCTTTAACTGATGGATAAATTCCTCAATTAATAGAGAAATTGTTGTATGTCCTCACATAGACTTCATGTTTGATTTTTCACAACTAATTAACTCATGGTGAATTAATTAATTTATTTTCAAACAATTGTTAAGTTCAAATTCGAATTTTACTTCCTATTTTAGTCAAGGGACTGAATAAAATTGGAATCCATCCCAAACTGCTAAAAATATCAATTCTATTTTTAGTATTTCCATTTTTCATTCCCTGTTTCCCAACCCAACACTTGTACCCAAACTGCTATTTATAGCAATGCTATTTTTAGCATTTCTTGTTGCTATTTTCAACACTCCCTCTCAATAAGAAGGGCATTCAACTCAAACCCGATCCTGTACCTCTAGAATGTTCTCCATGCAACACTTCTACCATATGTCGTTGCTCCAGCAACACTCGAAACAAAAAAACTCCCCATTGACCTCTTTGTTGGGCTAGAGACATACTCTGATGCTGAAACTCTACCTGCTGCTGACAAGTGCTCCCTCTCTGACCTCTGAGCTGCTGCAACACTCCATGCATCTCGCACTGTTGCACACCTCTCTGTGCCATCTTGCACTGGTGCAACACTCCTGTGCCTCTCGCATTGTTGCAGCTTGCTAGCTCTACACAGTCCTAAGACTCCTGCAC
>APFE030336858.1:232246-245180 GCA_000404065.3 Pinus taeda
ATATCCCTACCATAATTTGGGTCAGTACTTCAGACATGTGGTGCATCATTTAGCATTCAACTCATTGCCATAATTCGGGTTGGTATCAAACACATGGCATCCAGAGTAGTCTTGGTCTACCATCATTCAAGTCAATGACATGGTGAATCTCCAAAGGCCACACTCGAACTGCATAATCTAATGCTTGATGCTAAATGAACATGGTGTTCCAGGACCATTCTTCCTCATTTGGGTCAACATGCTAGACACAAGAAGAATAACTATCCTTTGTCATACCATTCTCCCTTATTCGGGTCAATATACTTGACATAGGGAGAATGTTAGTCCATCATGTTATCTCATCAGCACTCCCTCTCAATTAGAGAGTCGTTTTCAACAAGTCCAAGATTGCCCCCAAAGTATACAAACTTCGACCTGTATAGAGGCTATGTAAGAATATCAACAATCTGCTCATCGATATAGACATGCTGGAGCTTCACTGCTCCCTTCTGTACCATGTCATGAATGAAGTGGTACTTTATCTCAATGTACTTCGACCTGTCATGGAAAACTGGATTCTCTGTTATCTTCACACAACTTTAATTATCACAATATATCATGGTCAACGCAAGCACATGATCAAATAGTTCCGCGAGTAATTTCTAAAGCCACAATGCTTCAGAACTCGCTAAACTAGTATGCCTTGGCAGTGTTGAGTGTGATAGATGTCTGCTTCCTACTCATCCACGAAATCATAGCGGAGCCCAAATTGAAACAGCCTTCAAATGTGTTCTTTTTGTCTTCAACACTCCTTGCCCAATCCACATCTGTGTAACCCGACAACTATATATCACTGTTTGAGACTTATCTTAAACCATAATCAACAGTACTATGCAAATATCTCAGTAATATTGAAAATTTAACTATGGTCGGTCTTCATAATTGTTATTGTACTTTGTCATTATGTATTTATTGTAAAATTGAAATAGAGGAAAAATAAAATTGTTTTCAAGCATGGGTTTCATGCTCATTTTATTTATTTATTAGGTCAAAGCCTCCATTGTAGGCTTCCAGGGTTTTCTTGAGTCTTAAGAGTCTTTGTCATATTTATTAGACCCTTCTTAGGCTTTTGTATCATGTAAAGAAAATTGTATTTGAGTCAAAACCACTATTTGTCACCTCCTCACCAAGTCGGCCATGCCTTGATGAAGTCGACCCAGATTGGGGCAATTTGACCTTGTGGAGCAGTAGAAATAAAAGAGGAGCTCGACCTATTTGACATCCATTGTCCACAAGTTCGATTTGCAGTATGCAAGCAGGAAAAAGGAGAGCGAAGTCAAGGCAAAGGAATAACAAATCAAAGGAACACCAAAATGAAGTTTTTGGGGCATCTCTCTCCCACGTGCAAGTTTTCTAGGGTTTCTGGGCAAGTTGCAGGGGCCAAAATTTCTGTAGTAGTTGCAAGTCCGAAATTCTGAGTTGCAGGGGGCTGAAATACCATATTGATGCAGTTTTGAAGGAGTTGACTATTGTAGATTGAGGCAACATTTGTCTTTCTGGAAGGAGGGTTGACTTGTTGATTGGATTTGTTGATTTTTGTAGAGCATCGGATGTGTTCTAGCCACAAGATTTTGTGGAGAGGCTAGAATACATGTATTCTCTAAAACCCATAAACCGTTTATGGAAATTCCACCTAGAGACGACTTAAATAAAATAATTAAGTTTTTTTTAATGGTTCCTAAGTCTAAACTTAGGAAATCTAGTTAATTAAAGGGTATTGATTATGTCATGGTGAGAATCCTTTAAAAGAAGACATGGATTGATTTCTAGTTAATCTTAGCTATTGATTATGTTTTAATCTTGGCCATTGGTCCTCCAACAGAAGATTATAAGAAGTCAATGGGTAGATGGAGAACACACCAAGGCAGATACTCAGTTGCTCAAGTAGGTTGATTTTCTCAATGGCTGAAGTTCGACAAGAGAAAATCGAGTCAGAGAGTGAGTTGTAGGTGAGAGAGAGAGAGGGCATTAGCATAGTCTGAGAGTGCAGGACAAATCTGGAGCGGGCAACACAGAGGAGGGACTCTAATCATCAGCACAAAGGGTGACGCAGAATGGCCAGCGAAAGGGCAGGAGGTCCTCTTCGGGGTCAGAAAAACGCTGTGGAGTGTGAGAAATTCACTAGTAAATTTCTCTCAGTGATTCTTCCTCTATTTTGTCTTGTACATAAATTATTGCTGAAGATTAATAAATGAAACCCTCATTTGCTGCACAGGTTTTCCCACATTGGGTTTTTCCGGGGACAAATGCTAGTATTTTCCTTGTATTTACTTTCCGTAAATTTTATTTGTGAAGGCTGCAATGTATATATTTTGATATTTGCCATAGAAAACTGCAAATAATTTGTTTACGTAATGTAATAGATAGAATAAATGTTATCAGTTACTGCAGTAGGATTCGGGATCATTGAATTTTCACAAGATTGTCTCACTTTGAAGTGATTCTATTATTGAAGAAGAATTGATTGGTCTTTCCCCTTGAAGAGGGGTTTTGCCCTGGCTGAGTACCTACATCTTGTGTCCTTTGTTCTTGTGATCTTCATGCATTTTTGAATTGGTAATTGCTTGATGAAAGATAACATATTAAAGACGTAAAAAGAAGTTAACACATATCACAAGTAACTATCGAGAAGAGAGGAATCAAACCATAATAACTATATGCATTGATTTCTCAACAAGTACATGCTTTGCTACAATCCAATGGTCATGTCTTTGTTCCACCTGGAACTGGCTTAGAGTATTCACTACAAAACAAATATCTGGCCTAGTATTAACCAAATACATCAATTCTATTATTGAAGAAGAATTGATTGGTCTTTCCCCTTGAAGAGGGGTTTTGCTCTGGCTGAGTACCTACATCTTGTGTCCTTCGTTCTTGTGATCTTCATGCATTTTGAATTGGTAATTGCTTGATGAAAGATAACATATTAAAAACGTGAAAAGAAGTTAATACATATCACAAGTAATTATCGAGAAGAGAGGAATCAAACCATAATAAATATATGCATTGATTTCTCAACAAGTACATGCTTTGCTACAATCCAATAGTCATGTCTTTATTCCACCTGGAACTGGCTTAGAGTATTCACTACAAAACAAATATCTGGCCTAGTATTAACCAAATACATCAATGGGCCAATCAACTTCCAGTACATGGATGGATCTATCAAATCTGATTCAGAGTCTCTCAACTTTCTCTGATTTGTCACCATGTGAGTTGCCATAGATTTATAGTCCATCATCACAAACTTTTGTAGGACCTTGATAAATTTTTTTCCTTTGCCAAGGAGGATTTCGCCGGGCTTCTGACATATATGTAGCCCCAAATAGTAGTGCATCAAGTTTCTAGTCCCAAATAGTAGTGCATCAAACCAAAATCGTTCATATAAAATTCATAGGCTAACTCCCTCTTACATCAAATAATGAAATGCCTTGCACATGTCAAAATTAAGTCGTCAAGATACTATAATAGAATCATAGGTTATTCTTCTTGACCTTGAAATACAGGTTTGGATCAACATCACTTTTGGAGAAACCAAGTCTTGTCAAATAATTGTCAATTCCAGAGTACCAGGCTCTCGGTGCTTGCTTAAGTCCATACAAGGCTTTCTTCAATCTACAGATGTGAGACTCTCTTCCATGAACTTCAAAACTTGTGGTAAATTCCAACTCATAGAGGAAGCAATAGAAATAATGAATCTAATGGTAGTGTACCTGGCAACCGGAGCAAAAGTCTCATCGTAATCCTCTCCCTCTTTCTGGGGAACCCTTTAGCCACAAATCTCGCCCTGAACTTGTCAATACTGCCATCTACTACATGCTTGATCTTGCATATCCATTTAGAGGTGACCATGGATTTCCCTGAGGTCATGCCACAATATCCCATACATCATTCTTCATGATTCACTGGTACTCTTCTAGCATTGCAACTTTACAAACTTGCTGGCTAATTGCTTCTTCATAGGTGGAAGGCTCAAAATCAATAAGTTTAGTCATTAATTCCATATAACCAGAATACCTCTTTGGTCTCTTGCTTTCCCTGAAGGAGCAACATGTTGTTGCATTTCCTTCTGCTTTCTGCAAGGTAGATCTTAAGCGAAGCTGTTCTTTCCCTGATCTCAGGAACAATAATCAGATCCATTTGTTAATTAGGCCCTTCTGACTCTTCTTTATGATCTACGGGATGTTCTGAAGCATTGGATGGACCAAAACTTTCTTCCTTGGGAGCTTCATGTTATTTGTCCTCATCAGAATCCATTGGAACTTCTTTAGATTTCCAAAAGGCAACATTCTCATTAGAGATCACATTTCTGCTAACTTCAACCCGTTTTTGTCCTGGAACATATATTCTATAGGCTTTTGATGGCGCACTATATCCAACGGATATTCCTTATTTCTTGAGGGCTCTAACTTCCTTCTCTTATCTTTAGGTACATGAATATAAATAGGACAACCAAATATTCTCAAATGACCAACTTGAGGTTTCTGTCTGGTGAATGCTTCATCAAGAGTCTTGTCTTCTAGAATTTGATGAGGAGTTCTTTTTTTGAATGTAGACTGTTGATTTGGGGTAGCATCAGATGTGCTTTAGCCACGAAATTTGGTGGAGAGGTTGGGGCACATGAGATCTCCAATACCAGAAAGGGTTTGGGCAGATTCTAAACAGTTCAGGAGATATTAAAATAGTTAATATTTTTAATGGAGTCCCTAAGTCTAAACTCAGGGAAAATAAAATATTAATGTGTATTAATACGAAACTGTGTTAGAATGGTTCAAAAGACATGGATCAAGCCAGGTCTAATCTTAACCATTGATTAGGGACTTAATCTCGGCCGTTGATATGTCAACATGAAAAGTATAAGAGGAGCCTTGAGGGTCACTTGGAGATTACACCAGAGTGATCAATCATTCTATTCTCTAGAGCGGGGTTTGCTAAGAGAGATAAAATTAGTGATCGGGAGTTGCAGTTGAGGGTCATTGAGTACAGAGAGACAGAGAGGCAGAGATAGTGCCGGGAGAATAGCGCAGTAGCCAGGGAGAGTGACACAGAGCCAGCTAAGGCTCACGCAGGGCCATGCAGAGGCAGCCGAGAGCTGCGCAGAGGCTCAAAGAGGCCAACGTTGCTGACGTAGAGGGCTAGAGGGCTGACGCAAGGCCTCCTAAGGTTGACGCAAACACATCCGGGGTAACGCAGGCTAGCGCTGGGCAGAGAGGGGCTGACGCAGTCCAGAGAGGTTGACGCTGGGGTTTTTGGGGCAAATTGATGCTGAGCTGCCGGAAGGATTATCCAGGGTTTCAGCGAGGAGATTTGTCACTAAGTGAGAGGTATTACTGCCATGGAAATTCTCTGTTGGGTAGGCCAGTTTCGGCACCCAAATTGTACTCTGATATTTCTTAATAAGAAAACCCTCAAATAGCTGCACCCATTTTCCCACATTGAGTTTTTCCGGGGACATTGGTCCAAAAATAATGGTGTCATATGGTGTGATTGTTTCTGTTTCCTTTAGTTGTTGATCTGTAATATGTTGAGCATGCACTAATGTTTATTTTCAATATTTACATTGTAAATAACTTGTTAAGTAACATAACAAGTAGGTAGGAGGAAATCAGATAAAGTGCATGGAGGGTTTCTAACTAAGTAGACTTAAAAACTTCAACATAGACAACTATCATAGATGCTTCACTCCATAGAAACATAGGAAAGTCTTGATCATGCATCATGGCCTTCACAGATTCTTCCATAATTCTGTTCTTTCTTTCATTAACTCCATTTTGTTGTGGATTGTAAGGGACTATCAACTTCCTCTTAATCCCTTCTTCTTTACAAAAGGCAACGAGCTCCTTGGAAGTATATTCTCCTCCGTTTTTAGGTCTCAGGATCTTGATCTTCTTTCCCTTCAAGTTTCCTACTTCACACTTAAATTCTTGGAACTTGTCAAAGACTTCATCCTTCGTCTTCATGATGTAAGATTCATGTCTTGTGAAAGAAATTATCTGTAAAAGTTACATTGTACATGGATCCTTAAAGCGATTTTACTGGCATCAGACCACATACATTAGAATGGATTAGATCTAGAATTTCCTTGGATCTGCTTTTGTTGCTTGGAAAAGGTTTCTTGACATTCTTCCCAAGCGGACGTCCTTTACATACTCCATGTTCAACTTGCAAATCTGGAATACCTGAAACCATTTGTTTTAAAACATTCAAAGCTCTATAGTGGAGATGTGCATATCTTCTATGCCAAAGCTCACATGGATTAATGTCATTATGTACTAATGCTTGAGTAGGTTGTTTCAAGTGTCTCTTCAACCTTCCTTCACGGACTCCAATTACTCTAGAAAATCTATACTAGATGTTGAGATTTGTAGCTGGGGAGGTGTTGTCGCTCAGATTGTATAGACACTGCGACAACGACTTAGGTTGGGGGTTGTCACTCTGATCCCTGACCTCTCCGTTCTAGCTATCTCCCAACAACAAGCTATGGGGGGTAATCCCTATGGAAATGTGAAGACGAAGGACAAGTTGGTAATCGACAAGTCCGCGAGATATAGATGCATGGTATAGCTACTTGGTTAAATCTAGCAAGATCTTAAGGATTTGGTTAAATTTCAAATATGAGACCAGTGCCTTATGGAGTCAAAACTCTTGCTTATTATTAAATTAAGACCAAGTAACTGGATGGACAACTGCTGCTTAGATACTTCACTAACCTATATGTGATGCAAATCCTAAGGCCTAGGTGTTATGCAAGGATCTTGTTTACTTTTAGTTAAATGCCTAATCTATGTATGACCTTCCCTTAATTGTTTTTAAGCTAGGCTCCATGGTAGGTTGTGGGAAGGAAGCCAACAGAAAGCAAGCAAAGGCTGATATTCCAATTACTCGAGATATTCCAATGACGATTATTGAAGATAATGCCAAAATTATGCTGTTTAGACAATGCCACTTATTTACGAGATGCTTGATTAAGCATAGATGTCAAAACAACCAAATAGATTCTTGAATGTTTATGGAGCACAATTAGAACAAGATACTCAAATGCCAATTTATCACTTGCCAACACAACTAGATATCGAGAAACAATATGACTTAGATCACAAGATATCAATATGCCCAAAGAGAGTTAAGATTTTGAACACCAAGCGATTTTAAGATTAGAGTGCTTTAGTGAGGGTTTATTAGATGTGAACCTATGGATTAACTCACAACAACAAATGTGTTAGTTCACTTAAACCAATTTGCTATAAAACCATGAAACAAGAACAATTGTGATCTTATTTTACTTATATCCCAAGCATGTTTAAATGAGCAATTATTAAACTTTTAGTACAGCAGGAAGTAAATCACTCTAGATCCGAGAAATGATAAGCATGTAAGAACCCAATATGGTTAATGAAACATTAAGTGACAAAACACAAGTTAGCCAACCTTCTTATGATGAATTATTCAGTGTTATATCAGATCTGAAATCACTTATTATAGCCGTAAGAGAAGTATGCAAACAGTGAGCTATTAGTGCAATAACTTGTGCCAAAATGTGCCCAAAAGTTACCAAATGCTAAAACAAGTTTGCCAATGAGAAATTATGACTTTTTTTAGCCCTTTTAAGATGTAGTATTACTGTATTTCAGAGTATATCAGATCTGAGCACACTTTTATGCAGAGATATCAGTCATCACAAATTGAAGATCTATGCCAAAAAGATTGATGCCCAAGATGCCTAAATGTTATGACAATATGCTAGATATCACATGAATCAATTTTATGCCTCTTAAATGTGTTCCTTCAGAATTATATCAGATGTGATTTCATTGATTATGCAGAGATATTCAGTCAATAAACAAGTTAGATCTAAGCTCAATAATTAATGCCCAACGTACCAAGACAACTAGTAAATTTTAAACATGATTTTTAAGTGTATTTGGATCACTTAGGTTTGACTTTTAGGGCACTTAGTATGAATTTTATCACTGTTATAAATGATTCAGAGAGCTGTAGCAAACAGTGAGAGAAAATGCGGGTTTAGACATCAAACCATAGGCCCAAGGCCTTGAAGCATACTTGCTGAATTTGCCAAAACTTGTCCAATGATTATGGCACTTGAAATCACAAATTTTGAGCCAATTTTACTTGCAAAACCCATCAATATTCAGTCCAAAAAAATTCAGAGGTGAACAGAGGGCAAACTAAGACCAAGAAAGGCTAACGCTAGGCCCAATAGGGCTAGCATTGGGGTGAAGGAGGGCTAGAAGGCTTAGCGGCTAGGGAAAAGGGCTAGAAAGAGGCTGAAAAGGGTCAAAGAATAGATCGAAAGGGAGAGAGGAAGGCTGCAGAAGAGGAAGGAAGGGGTTCGAGGCTAGGAGAGGCCTAGAAAGGCCCACGACAAGCCCTTAGGGTTGCCGTCTAGGGTCTAGGAAGGGGGCTGAAGCCTCCTAGGCTTACGGCTAGGCCAAAAATGGCCTAAAAACCCTCACGCAGGGGCTAAAGGGCCGAGGCCCTCTAGGGCTCCGACCAGCCTCTAAGAGGCTGAAAATGATGACGCAGGGCCCTAAAAGGCTGACACAGGGGGTCCAAAGGTTGATGCTGGGCCTCAAGGCCCTAAAAAAATTTACAAATCCTTGCTTGAAAAATTTATTTTGCTTCACATGTTCAATTTCTGCAAAATTTCTTCAGTGGCTGGCCCTGCAAAAAAATTGGAGACTAGATCTTACTCTCAAGGGCCTAGATCTCACTTGCACAAATGAATTTACAAGACTCCAAAACCCCAATATATGCAATTTTGTTTTTCAAAATAATTCAAAACCCCAGCTGCAGAACAAAGGTTAGAAAATAAATTATTTACAAAATATACATGTGTACAATGCTTTGAGAAAATTTTGAGATTTTTTTTTTTTTTAAATCCTTGATGATGGCTAAATGTATTTTCAAAAGATAGATGCAAAATCCACAACCTTAGCGAAGTTATAAAACCATAAAAATATTTAGAATCCAAACATCGTCAGCCTCTGTTTAAAGTTTGTGACTTTGGAATCCAAGGGCGGGGGAACCTTTGCAAACACTATATATTTTCCGAAAAATAAATCATTAGAATACACAGTGAATCATATCACCTAAGATAAGCCCACAACTTACCAATAGAATGTTTCTATCACCTACAATGGAATAACAATTAATAACAATTGCAAAGCACAATATAGGAATGCCCGTACCCAACACATACCACAAATCAATAGATTAGAGACACCATGAAATGCACCCCAAAGTCTTTATTTTGATTATTTGAACATTCCCAGCAGGACAATAGTTTACATTAGCTTTTCAGAGTTACATTAGCCAAACATCAGATGGCTTGAGACTCAGTTGACCTCTAATTTATAGATAAATCCTCCAAGTGGAAAATAATGGCTAGTTGGCCTGATCTCGGGCAAAATAATCTCGGTGGGAAATGAGCCGCCCTACCCTAAAAGGGGCTATCCACTACTGTATCTCATACATCATGCTCTTACCCCTTGAGCCCCGAGCTGTTAATCAAAGAAAATCATAAAAAGGAAAAAGGCATATAAAGAAGTGTGGAAAAATCTAGGTTGGGGCACCTTATGTACCACGATTGATCCCTTCTATACATTATAAACCCAAGTGTGGGCTTCCCTTTTATTTGCTACCCTTGTAGCTCAGCATGTGGCCCAGGGTTGCCCCTTCTCATCCCCTACTTCATTCACCTATCTGTCAGAGACTTCTCGATATTCACCTATTGGACGAGGAATATGTACTTGGTTCACCTTTGCCCAACCAACCTCACAGATGTACCATAGGTTTGGCAGTTGATTCAGGACTTGTAGGATGATGTGGCATCACTTACACCATCATCATAGCCCTTGCAGATGATCTACAGAAATTGTCGACTCATTTGGAGACCCATGAGGTTGTTATTGTGCCCCCACACCCACTGCAACGCAGGTTTATTGTTTGGAGAACAAGGGGCCAACCCCTTGACCATCACTTTTGAGGTTCCTATTCTTCATTATGGCACCTATAGACCTCACCAGGCCTCTTAGAGGGCCCTACGACATGTACTATTCATCATCTGACCTCTTGAGAGGCTTATTCTTTAATTTGTGAGCTAGTTTGGTGGAGTTGTCACCAAAAGTTAGATTATTAGTACATTATTTTATTTTTGGGGCTTATGTAGGCCAAGGAGACTAATTTGCTTTTGGGGCTTAGTGTATAAATACAAGTGAGATGAGTTCATTTGCTCATCATCACTTTGGATTGGATCTCTTCTCTCTCTTGAGAATTTCACACTTTTTCCTGGAAGATGAATTGGAGCTTTATGTATGAATTTTGATGTGTGGATTCGGTTTATCTTATCATGGAGCTTCTCTATTGTCAAATTGTGGATGGTTGGATATGTTCTATTACATGTAAGTACATGCTTTTAATGTTGTTCTTGTTTTACTTTGTCATATACAATGGATTAGAATTTTTGCTATTTTTATGGCTAATTGCTGCATGCATTTACTACTTAAATTGTGGAATTTTGTTTCTATATAGCATTTCTCAGTGTATGGGCCATGTAATTTGAATGAAATCTCCTAGGGATAATTCTATCAAGGAATTTATCTTGATAAGCCATCACCTTTTCACATTGAAGTATAACAGCTGCAAGGTTGCTTCTCTTTGACATAGAAAGCTAGTGAAGTAGTCTTGAGGCCTCCTTGACTAAGAACCAAAGGTCCTCATTCATATTTATCATAGAATCCATTCTCCCAAGACTAAGGCACTGATCTACGAAGAGGTGGTCACCTAAAATCAACTCTTTTTCTCCTTTTCCTAGGTCTAGCCAAGTTGGGTCACCTAGCGCATCATTTTCCCGACAAAGCAGCCCTCCAAAAAGTTTAATCTCCTAGCCCCTCCTGCGCTGGTGTCTCCTCAAGGCCTCCTCCAATTTTGAAGCTATTCCAACAGTGGAGTTGTGAGAAATACCAAGCCCTAGCTCTAGATCAAACTTTGCCCTAGTATCCCAAGGCTAGTGCCTCATAGGATCAGATCAACACCTTTAAGTGAATATTCTTTCTTTGATCGTTTCCCCCTTCCTGTCTAGATTAAGAACATCATTGGTTTCTTAATTCTTACCTCTTAACCTAGGCTAGGCTCACTTGGTCCCCTGTAGTCCCGTTCCTTTGAAAAGACAATTCTTCAAGGATCATCTGGGATACCAATTTCAATAAGAATTTTAGGGATTTCTATACTCTTTCACAAGTCATATTCCCTAAACCTAACCCTTAAATCTTCCCATCATTCTCCTGGAAGACATTATACCTTGCTTAGAAAGCAAGCAAGCTCTATCCTTCAACCTCTTCTGGGAAGGGATCATTTGGGTCACTCCACTTATTGATTTATCCTTAATTGGTGTCTCCATAATATACTGGGTCTCGTCCCATCGGTGAAAGTCCCTAAATAGTAGGGAGCCTTAACTTAGGTGATAGTGGGCTAAGTCTCCATTTGTTGCCCTTGATGTAGCATTTGCCCTTTAGGGATCCCCTTTTAGGTCCCCTGCTAGTTTGAGCGGTAACAGGGCCATTAAAGACGCCTAGTGGACTCCACTGTATTGCAAAATGAATGGAGGGGCTCCAAACATAGTGATAAAGGGGGTGGCCCCTTGATATCCAAGCAAATGACCTGTGGTGCCCCCAAGTTGTTATGGAGGCACAAAGACATCCTCATGGGTCTCCAAATGGATCGAACAAACTTGTATTCCATTTGTAAGGGCTGGAACAATGATGCAAGCCCTCCCTTTGTCTTCCATGGTGAGACATATCCTCATCTAGGCCCCGGATCAACTGCCAAGTGTGTAGTGCAACAATGTCGCTGACTGGGCAAGGTGTTCCAGGTGCATCATCATTGTCAAATAAATGTGTTACCCACCATCCGTGGGTGGTATCCATAGGGGAAAATTTCTCCTAGATGGTCCTTACTTGACAGTCAACAGCCCCTTGCAGCCACTAGATATCTCGATGTGCTGCTATCTCTACCACTTGAGCCAACCATGTGGTCCCTCGCCCATGTGTTATGATCGTATGTTTGAAGGTGAGTCTCCCGACCCTGAATGTATGGCTTTTCATTATGTAGTTGGGTATTTTTGTTTACTTATCATCGACACTCTTGGGCATGGATTAATGGGATGATTTGGCAGGAAGAGTGGGCCAGGTCTGTACCCTTGTCTGCTCGACCTGATTTAATTGTTAATCTTGTATCTTAGTCCATTGGGATCTCCTTTATTGGCTATTAACTTTAGGGGTGGCACTGCATGGGAAACCCTGATTTTGGTTGCATGGTCCCGCTTTCCGACACCAGATACATCACCCCCCCTACACTCATTATAACCCCATTCACCATATTTCGCATCCGGGTCTGCATTTTTCCATTGGGTCCACAAGGAGTTAACCTCCCCCTCCCCTTGGCCACACCTTGGGTCGGGTTGGAACAATACCCCAGAGGTCGATGTAGCTAAAAAGAAATTAAAAAGCATAGTTTGGCCACTCTCAACAGGAAATGTACCATAAAATGCAAAAGATGGTCGGGACACACAAATTTAGCACGTGGGCAAAAGCCAAGGATGAGCTCTACCCCTATCATTATGGCCAACACCCTAGTTCTTAGGGCTTTTCATATTAGCCCCTTAACATCAGTAAGGAACCCATGATTGTCCCAACCCCTGGAGGGCAATGAGTTGCCCCACATTAAGGGGGTATCCACTGATATAGCTTACACATGATGCTCTCATCCCCTGGAACCCTGAGCAGTTTTGAAGAAAAATCAATCAAAGGCAAAAGGCATATGAAAAAGGTTGGAAAAAAAAAGGCCGAGGTAACGCATGTACCACAATTGCTCCCTC
>APFE030336858.1:246046-276763 GCA_000404065.3 Pinus taeda
CTTTTGGACACTTTTCCCTAGGCCAAAGATCAAAGCCTAAGGGAACCACCTGTCCTCCAGTACCAAATTTCAACAAGATGTTCCAAGGCCCAAATTGGGATGTGTCTCACCATAAGAGACAAAGGGAGGGTTTATGTCATCAATCTGGCCCTTATAGATGGTATAGAGGCATTATCGATCCACTTGGAGAGCCATAAGGATGTCATTGTGCCCCCACACCCACTTGGGGACATTACATTTGATTTGCTTGGTTATCAAGGGGCCACTCCCTTAATCACTATGTTTGGACCCTATTCCCTCACCTTGGCACACCTTCGTCTCCACTAGGCGTCTTCAATGGCCCAACGACTCATTGTATCTACTATTTTGCTCTCTTGAGAGGCTTATCTTTGTATTTTGGAGCTATCTTGGTGGGCTTGTCACTGAGATTTGTTATTGTTGCACATTATTTTATTATTAAGGGGCATTATTAGGCTAATAGGCTATTCGATCCCCCTTATGGATTGTATATATAGATGAGAGGCTCATTCATTTCTCTCATCATCATTTGGATTGGACCATCTCTTCTTAAGAATTTCGACTAGCCTTTTTGATGGAGAAGTTGGTGTCTTAAATGCATTTCGATGCTTGGAAGAGCTTATTATTATCTTGGAGCTTCGATTTCTTTGCATCTTGATGATTAGAGTAATTTTGCTATACTTGTGAGTATCATTTTCATGCTTATTTGTAATTTTGTCTCATGGAATTGTCTATGCAATATTTTCGTTCATGAAGCTAGTGTAGCTGCTGTTTAGCTTATGCGAAGTTGTTGGGCTTGTCTTTGTGAGGGATTTCTCACACGATCATTTGAAGTATGGTGAATTATTGTCCTAGAGGTACATGAATGTTCATGAATTGTTTTGATAAGTCATCATTTGCAATATAAAGAGGTAAATTTCCTTTTGTAACCTAGTTGTTGCTTAGGCCATACGAAGTTGTTGGGGAACTCCTTGGTTGGAATTAAGCCTATCTAAACGTTGATTTCATTGGACTCCATTCTTCCAATTGGCTAGGCACTGGTCTAGTCCTAAGGTGATCACAAAAGAATATTCTTCTAACCTTCTCTTCCTCTTACTAAGCCCTAACCTATTAGACCTTCTAGGGCATCATCTTAAAATCATTATTAACCATTGAAAATTCTTGCTTTTGTTCCAACTTTGTGCTGGGGTCTTCTTGAGAGGTCCTCCAAATTTGAGGTCAATCCCATGATGGAATCTCGAGATATTCCAAGCCCTAGCTTGAAGACCATTCTCTTCCCTAGGTGTCCTTTGGTTAGTGGCTTCATTAGGATCATTGTACCCAATTTCCATGAGAAATTCAATTCCTTTGATCCTATTCTCCTTCCCAACTTGGTCAAGATCATCAACTCCAATCGAAACCCTTGATCCTGTTGTGGGCTTCTTTGTGGTCCCATTGTCTTATAACTCCAATTCCATGAAGATCACTTAGAAAGCCTAGTCTACTTGGATTTCTTGATCTTGGGCGCTTATTTTCAAGTAATATTCCTCAAACCCTAGGTCTAGGCATCCTTAGCTGAGCCTCTCTTGTGAATAGGCTTTAGGAATCACTCTACATCCTATCATTGATCCACCTATCCTAATGATTCCTCTCACACTGAGACTCCTCCCATTGGTGAAAGTCCATAAAAAGTAGGAAGCTTTAGCCGAGGTGACAATCTGCTACAACTCCATTGTTACCAACTTACCACTTGACCTAGTAGCTGCTTTATATGATCCCCTCTTAGGACCCCTGCTATTTTGAGCAGTAACAAAATGGAACACGAGCAAGCAATTGAAGGATCCCATGATGTGGCAATCTGCTCTCTGCTATGGTGGAGGCCCATGGCTCTCAGCTCCCACCCTACAATTGCCAATATGACCCTTTGGACGGCTTGGACCCTATATAGGGAGACCAAACCCCAAGATGGAGACCCACTTGTAATCCTGTATAAGATCTAATGCGTCCCCTCACCTTCGACTACAACAAATCATTAGTGCAATTGAGTAAATGAGCTTAGAAATCATGGAACCAAGTGGACATTTTATAGTGGCATGCCCTTCCATAATGGACTTTAGAACATATAAGCAGTGTTCCATGGGGTCTTTTCCCCCACCTAGGGGTCGAGTTTCGTAGCTCCCTCACGCTCCGGGGACTTGGGGACGAGAGGGGGTCGTTTCCCCACGCTCCCAACAAACAGGGTACACGAGTAAACTTGAAAGGGGTCATTTCCTCCGTTTTTGGGGTCGTTTCGTAGGCGAAAGGGGTCTTAAGGGGTCTTGGCGGGTCGTTTCCCTAGAAAAAATTTGCAATTTTTTTATGAAACAAAAAGTCGTAATTTTAATTTTTGTTGACTGACCAAGAAGGGCTTACGCTATGTTCATTTCACATTTCATTTTCTGTTTGCTCCTTCGTTGAATTGAACACTACCGCCATCGCCAAGCAGCCTTCTGTCTGCTCCTTCGTTGAATGGAAAGCTGCCGCCATCGCCAAGCAGCCTTCTGTCTGCTCCTCCATTGAACGGATTACCTTGAGCAATTATGCTCATTTATCTTTTGATATGTTCTTATGTTATTTTGACTCTATAAAATTAAAATTTTTGACTCTTGATGTATCAGACTTGACTTTTATAATTTTATTTAATATTCGGTATTCAATGTTCATAGTTGGAAGTGGAACATCAATATTGTTTAAAGTTAAATGTTTAAAAGTTTAAACATTTATAATTTTATAATTTATTTTCATTGTGCATTGTTATTAAGTTAGTAGACTAGTATTTAGTATTTCACTATACAGTTACAAACTTATATGTATGATGTATAATTATAATTTATATGATAATGATATCAATGATCATGTTTTTCATTTTAAATTTGTTTCAGTTATATGAATCATCAATTTATATTTTCTATTTATAAGTTTTTAAGAACCCAACATCCCCCCATGTTTCCTAAAAATTGGTGGGGAGCTTTTGCATAGGCCGCTCCTGTGTATCCCCGCTCCCTGGCCTCCTCGTCCCAGCAACTTGGTGGAACCTTGCATACAAGTGTCTCCAAGTTAAAGAAAAAGGTTAACCAAGGACCCTATTAGGTGTTTTCGGCCCTTAAGGGGAGTGACATGTCCATGGTACATCCATCAAATGGCAGGTGGCATGCGATATAATGATGGAACGGAGTGGGGTATTAAGGAAAGGCTCCAAGACACATGCCATAGTACAAGGGTAGCTATGATAGGGGAAGCCCACATTTGGGTGTATGAATGTAGGAGGGAGCAATCATGGTACACGAATTACCCTGAATTTTGTTTTTCTACCCTTCTTCATATGCCTTTTGCGTTTTATTGATTTTTCTTTTATAACTGCTCTGGGTTCCAGGGGATGAGAGCATGATGTGTAAAATATAACAATGAATACCCCCTTAGGTTGGGTAGTTCATCGACCACAAGGGGTTGGGACAATCATGGGTTCCTTAGTAATGTAAGGGGGCTCATATAGGGGCCCTAGGGACTAGGGTGATGGCCATAATGATGGGGGTAGAGCTCATGTTGGCTTTTGCCTACACACTAAATTCGTATGTCCCGACAATCTCTCGCATTTTGTGGTAAATTTCTTGTTGAGAGTGGCCAAATTATGTTTTTTCCTTTCTTTTTAGCTGCATCAACTTTCGGGGCACCATTCCAAGCTTGAACTAAAATGTGGAGAAGGGAGGGGGAAGCTAACTTGTTGTGGACCCAATGGACAAATGTCGACCCGGATGGAAAACATGCTGAAAAAGGTTATAATGAGCGGAGGGGAGTGATGTATGTGGTGTCGGGAAGCGGGAACACACAACCAAAATTGGGTTCCCATGTAGTAGCACTCCTAAAGCTAGTAGCCCATAAAGAAGATCCGACGGGACTAAGATACAAGGTTAACTATCAAGTTGGATAGAGGAGACAAGAGTACAAACCAAATCTATTTTTTCCGGCTTGTCTACCCACTAATGCACGCCCAAAAGTGTCCATGATAAGTAAACAAAAATACTATCTACATAATGAAAGTCATACCTTTGGGGTTGGAAGGCCCATCTTCAAACATACGATTATAACAGATGGGTGAGGAATGATAATGGATGGCTCAGGTGGTGAAGATGGTGGCACATCGAGCTATCTTGTGGCTGCAAGGGGCTGCTCGTTGTCGACTAACGACCTTCTAGGAGAAAAAATTCTCCTATGGGTGTCACCCACGAGTGGTGGTTAACACTTAATGAAGGCCATAAAGAAACTTTTACTCCTACAAGTTCATCAATATTTGGAAGGTAGACAATGCGACACTTGAAGTTAAAACTCTCCATATGACATACTTTGCTTGTAGAAAGCTCCCGAATCAGATCTGTCCAGGAGTAAACAATCCCATTGATTAGGGCAAAGAACTATCCCAATGTCATTAGGTTTAATGAATTCCGTGTGTAGACCGAGGAATAAGGTATAAGGAACAGTTTGAAACCTTGGGAATAAAAGGATGATCCAGAAAGTTTTCCTGTCAAGCAATTCTCCAAAAACAACTCTGAGACATATAATACTAGTGATGTTCCAGAAAGAAGCTGGGACTTATGGCCAGAAAATGAAAGGGAGAGAGGGTATGCTGCTGTAGAGTACTGATTTGGAAAAAAATAGGCTTAAATTTGCTGGAAAAACAATAGATACGAACAGATGCAGGGAGCTGATGAGGGTAGGAAAGCCCAGAATTCTTTTGCTATCCCTCAAAAAACACCAAGAATTCTAGTTTTCAGACCTAAGGCAGCGCTGAAAATAACATTGGACAGGGCTGGAAGAGTCATACTGGATCTGATTCTATGTTGAAAATGCAAAGATAGAACATCCATTATGATCCCTTTATCAAACCCTAACCATTCATGTAGAAACTCTTCAGATTTGTTACAGCATTTATCAAGATGTCTGCCCATGAGCAAGAGAGAGACAACAAACAAAAACCAGCAATACAAGTGTAGCAGAGTAGCATGAGAGAGAGAGAGAGAGAGAGAAAGAGTGTAATATTCTTATTTTTAAAGAATTACTAGTGATAACAGAAATTATGAAATTCTTCAGCAAAATAAATCTGTTAAAAGCTGATAGGAGACGATACTAAATGCTAGAGCCATACTCAAAATCTCATTCCATCAATGAAACAGTGAAATGTCAACTAGGGGCAAATCGTAATTTTATTATATTCACATCTGGAAATTTGCATACAAGGGAGAGTTTAGAACCTGAAACCCTTTCTCTGAAATATCAAGGGCTCTTCTTTTTAGAAATTGATGACTAACCCAGCAATTCATGGCCCTCTGCTACAACCAATTCGGCCGTCAAAAATCAGAGCTTGACCCTTTCTTGTTACAGCAAATGATTCAAACCTCTGAAGAGCACTAAATTCGGCTTCCTGACAGTGAAATCACACCTCTGAAATCAGAGATAACTTGACCCTCCTGTAGCAACTAACTTGGCCTTTCTCTATCAACTAACTCGGCCTTCCTGTAGCAATTTCTTGGACAGTATAATGGCTCGCTTTTTCACAAGAAATTTAGCCTTCTCAAGCTTGGGCACACCTGGAATTCGGCCTCTAAACAGAAATGCTTCCCTCAATGAATCTCAGCCTGCCAGGAGTAACTCGTGTTGAAAATGCAACAAGAAAAATCCTGATTTAATTTTCCCTTGAATTAAATTAGGAGAAAAATTGTAATTCCACATCACAAGATAACTTGTATGAGTTAACTAAGTAAATTTGACTTAGTTGGCTCAGTTAATTCGAGTTGAGGGTCTAACTTGAGTCATGTAGAGTGTCTTCTACTTTATATGAGCTCTGGTTGAGTTTATTTTGAGTTGTAATTAATTAATTCAGTCTAACTGAGTTAAATTCAGTTAAACTAGTTCCAAGAGGACCTAGTAGGAGGTCTAACAGTGGGGGGCTGCTTCATGTGTTCAACCAGTTAACTGATAATTCACTCATAAATAACTCATGCATGTCAGATCTGAGAGTTACCCAGTTGAGATCTGAGAGTTACCCAGTTGAGATTTGAGTTCAAGGGCAGTGTACTATCAGTTGTATTATCATCCAAATTGTACAGGTGGTGCATGCAGCCAGAGGAAGGCATATGATGGATTGCGCAATTCCAATTGAGTAATTTCCCTAATTAATAGTGGCTAATTCCCAAAGAAACATCGCAAGGAAATAGGGACTTGGGCAAGCAGAAAATTGGCTAAGTATTGGTCTAGGCTGGTCTAGGAAGTTGTGAGACATATAGAGATAGGCAGACTCCAGAGTTTGTTTGGGTTTGAGCAAAATATTGTAATCTTCTCATATTTTCTGACTAATAAAATATACAGATAACATGGGTTTTTAGTTGTGACTTTCCCTAGGAAATCATTGTGTAATGTGTTGATTGAATTCTTTCTCTTGTATGCTTCATGCTTTCTTGATCGATTAATTGTTTATGTTGGTGATTAGAGTAGATTCAAGTCTATTGTTTTAGCAAATTACAATTAGCAGTTTGAATCTACAAGGAATTTCTACATGGTATCAGAGTTGAAATCACTATAGAAGAGAAGAATATGATTGTCTTTCTAGGTGAAATCGAATTTGCAGGATCATTCTTCAAAGCCAACAGGATGTTGTTCTATGGATTGAGACTCGAATATGCCCTTGAGGGTGGTTCAAATTATATTGCTTGGAAGATAATGAGTTGTGAAGGAATTCATAGACAATGATATTCCTAAGCCTCCAACTACTGATGCTCAAGATCTGGCATAGTGGACGAAATGTGTTGCAAGGCTACGATGACCATACTAGAAGGAATTCGAGATCATATTGTCTTGAACCTCCAAGGGAAGGATACACCATATGCAATGTGGCAAGCCTTGATAAACTGGTTTCAAAACAAGAGTGACCACAAGAATTAGTTTTTGTAGCATCGGATGTGTTCTAGCCACAAAATCTGGTGGAGAGGCTAGAATACATGTATCCTCCAAAACCCAGAAATCGTTTTTGGAAATTCCACCTGCAGACGACTTAATTAAAATAATTAATCAGTTTTTAATATTTCCTAAGTCTAAACTTAGGAAATATAATTAATTAAATGGTATTAATTAAGTCATGGTGAGAATCTTCTAGAAAAAGACTTGGATCGAGTTCTAGCTAATGTTAGCCATCAATTAAGTTTTAATCATGGCCGTTGATGTCTCAACGAGAGATTATAAGAAGAAACTTGATGGGGCTTGGAGGAGACATAGTAACAGTTCGATTTCACTAGCAAATCGATTTTCAGAGTAGTAGTGTTGAGTTGCTGGAGAGAGAGCCAGTGAGCTCGAAGCAGTGAGAGAGGGGCAGGGATAGTAAGGTCAAAGGAAATTTTTCCAGTTCTGGTGAGTGCACTGTAGAGAGGTAGTAAGTGCCACAGACATGCAGTGCAGTGCTTCAAAGGAAATTCTGTATTTTGTTTGGGAGAAGTAGTGATTCAGTGCCAGAAGCTGGAGAGAGAGTCCGGAGGCCAGGAGGATCCATCTTCCAGACACTCGCTGATCAAAAAGCAAAAGGGAAAGCAGTGCCAAGTTGTGAGGACGCAGTACTGCGTACGCTGATGTAGAGGTAGCAAAAAGCAGCTCAACTTGAGCCAAGGTCAGTCGAATCGCCTGTGGGAGTGAGATTTTTCTCACTAGATTTATTGTCAGTGATTTCTCTGTATGGATTGATAGATTTAAGCATCCAGTCTTGTACTCAGATTTACTACTGCATAATATTTAAACCCTCAGTTGTTGAACCGGTTTTCCCGAGTTGGGGTTTTTCAGGGATTTAGTCTAAATATAACTGTGTATTTGTGTGTGTGTGCATCTATTCTTCCAACATTTTTATTTCTTCCACAATATTTATTTTGTGAAGGTTGCAATGTATTTGTTTCGATATTTGCTAAATTTTCACATGGTATCAGAGAACAGATTGAAGCTGGAGAGCTCAGTTGCAGGTTGGAAGAAGGAGCTTTGAAGCACTTCGTAAGCAACTGTTCGAAACCCCACGGGTTGTGCAGTCCCTTTGGCCAAGAGGGTCAATTTTTGAGGAAAAGTTTAATTCTCTGAGAGAGTCGACAGAGAATAAATTTTCCAGATCAAAGATTACTAGAGGCAGAGGGAGAAACAATATTTTCCTTGCAGAGTAGATCTTCAGTTGGGACGCAATTATTTTGCGGTAGTTTGCTGATGCAGAATAGCGTCAGGAGGAAGGAAGAGCACACATAGAGGGCATTCTTTCCTTAGGGAACTTCTAGTCCAAAAGTTCGATTTTTCACTGCAAAGCAATAGTAGTTGTGAGCAAATTTGCCCACTCCAGCAGGGAGTGCATAGAGCTAGTTAGTAGTTGCACAAAGGAGAAGAGTAGTTCGACTTTTTGCAGAGATGGCATCAACAGGGCTGAGAGATTAGGATCGGTTGGACAGAGCCTCCAACTACGTGATCTGCAAGGCAAGAATTTCTTGTCTTCTAGATGAGTACGATCTCAAAGCCTATATCGATAACATGGTAGCTATACTCATGGATGCAGATTAACTGAAACCCTATAAGAAGGAGATGGTGAAAGCAAAGAGGTTGATTCTTGATGGGGTTTGAGATCACGTGGTCTCACATAGCTGGCAAAGATATTGCCAGGCAGCTGTGGCAAGCTCTTGATACGCTATACCATGGATCGTCCGAGCAATGAAAGATGTATCTTGAGGAGAAGCTGGGATGTACAAGATTGCAAAAAGCGGAGCACATAGATCCCTTCCTCACTAGGATTCAGGATGTCCAAGACTAGCTGTCTGTAGTAGGGTCAGTGTCCCAACCTACAAAATTGGTATGGTTAGCTCTAAACAATGTTTCCCAAGACTGGCAGGTCTTCGTCAAGAGTATTCTGGGCAGAGACAAGTTGCCAGAGTGGGATCAAATGTGGGCTGATCTGCAGCAGGAGGAGATGAGGCAAGATTTGGTGAAGAGCACCATCAGTGGCACCAGCAGCAGCAATGGGACAAAGCACGCGAAGGAAGAGGAGAATGTGGCCCTCACATCAAAGGGGCAGTAGAAGACGAAAGACCTCCTAGAATGGAGATCGTCACTAGAAAGGTAGGTTTACCTAGGTCGTTACATACATGGCACGGGTCTGTTGAGATTATTTACATTATACACATGCAAAATGGGTTTACATAACATATTGGAAGTCAGGGTGATGATGATAGTTGTAGGACACAAACACATCGATCAGGGGCTATCCCTTTTGCGAATAAAGGGGGTGTACTACTATGGGTCTTTGACATGTAGTGGTCAACATCTGGCTCTACTTGGATAACCTATTTCCCTTTAGCTGTGAGGCTAGGGGCTTGCTTGTAGTAGCTGGTGTGAAGGGATTTATTAGGCCTGCAATCACTTAAATATTTTTGCTACAGATTCTAAAAGAGACTATACAAATACAAATTTGCTTTGAAACTTTAATTAAAATTCAACTCATATTTGGGAGTATAGGTGTGGGATTTTGGCTTATTTACCTCCTAATTGTAAGCAGATTTTAGGACTGATATTTTTGTTTTGCAGAGGCAGTTAGCATTGACATATCAAGCATTTTGACTCTCCTTTTGGCATCTCTAATGATTAATCCTATGTGACTATGCTATAATTGGTGACTGATTATAAGTTACAGGTGACTGGTTCTACGATTCTATCTAATCAGTAGTCTGATTTGAGCCTAGCAGCAACATTCCTGAAATCAAGCATTAAGATTGGTCATTGTCATTAATCTAAGATAGCGGGCTGGTAGCAGGTTTGGACTCTTCTATTAAGTGGGTTAAGATAAACTAACATCAGGCTACAATGAGCTTATCTTTTGTTGACAGTGGTATATTGGAGAGTTGATGCATTTTACAGTTGGTTATTTTTTTTGGCATTTGGACATCAGCTTGATAAGAAAAAGGCATTAGAAGGCATTGTCGCGGTCTCTCTCTTGTGATTCAACCAAGGATAACTTTCACTAACCATATCTCGTTCCTCTCTTTTCTAATTGCATATCATTGTTGCATTGCATAGTTGCAGGATTAAAATCTAATTGCACCTCACAATTACACAAGTTCACTGTTAGCAATCTCATCTAGTTTACTTATGGTTCTGTTCTAAAAGAAAATATTTTTGCTCTAAATTGCCATAATTGCTAAGTGAAGTACATTTAAGTAATCAGGGATCGTTGCTATTAAAGTGTTTTGATTAGCCATGATCTTGTGCTTCTTGCAATTGGAATGAATATTTTTTGGGTGTAGATTCATATCTATCATACATGCAAATTGCTGTTAAACTGTTTACTACTCATATTTCTGGTTGTCTAATATCCATCTTGTAACTCTGCTTATCTAGTAACTTGAAGCTTTTCATATTTGTGCAAGTGGTGTAATTTACATTGAACATTATTCATTAGGCACTGGTCTATATTTGTTGATCTCGTCGTTGCTTCATTTACTTCTTGTTAAGATATGTTTTGCTCATTTGTTAGAACACTTGCTAATTCAATATAACTCAAGTTGTCTAGAGAGGTAGTGATCTTCCCCTTTGATCTCCTAGGACTTGTTGCTTCAACAAGTTTTCCCCCTTTCATCTATCTTTAGGGACTACCGCCCTTAGCTTATCTAGGAGAACGCTAGAACGGAGTGAGTAGGGATCGGGGTGACAACCACTACTCTGAGCGTTGCTCCTTATGTGTACACTTTGGGAGACAACAAACTCCATGTCCTTCATGTTGAATTCTGCTTCAAGATTCTTCTTATAGTTCTTTATGAGCCTAGATGACCATGTTAGAAACAAGTCATCCACATATAATACCAGAATAAGTGGCCCATTCTCCACCATTAGGTAGTAGAGATTGGGCTCAACATCATTCTTGACGAATCCCAATTGTTGCAAGTAACTATCAATCCGACCATACCATGCTCTGGGTGCTTGCTTGAGCCCATAGAGGGCTTTCTTTAACCTGCATACATGAGTTCTCTTTTCATGAGTTTCGAAGCCTTCAGGTTGTTCTATATACACCTCTTCTTTTATCACCCCGTTCAAGAATGCTGTTTTGACATCCATCTGGTGAACCTCCCATCCTATTTGAGCCGCTAGAGATATAACGGATCTGATAGAGGTATATCTGGCTACTGGGGCGAAGGTCTCCTCATAGTCTATTCCTTCCTTTTGTGTGTACTCCTTAGCCACCAACCTAGCCTTGTACTTCTCTATGGTGCCATCTGCAGCATACTTGATCTTGTAAATCCATCTTGATCCTGCAACGAATCTATCCTCTGGTCTAGGTACCACTTCCCAGACAGCATTAGTCATGATAGAACTATACTCTTCTACCATGGCATCCACCCAAACTTGGTGTTGTACGACTTCCTGAAAGTTGGAGGGTTCTTCAACTTGTGCTACCAAGGCTTGGTACCTGTTAGGCTGTCTACGCTGCCTCTTCTCGGTTCTAGGAGCTTCAACAAACTCCTCTATGCCCCTCAATGTCTGCCATATTTCCCTGCTAGTTCAACCACTAGTGGTGGGAGGCTCAATCAAATTCCCCTCCTGTTCATGCTATTCCATTTGCTGAGAACTGCCTGGATTTCCCACTTCTGAGGAAATACTAGTGTTGGTCACTTTGCTCGATCCAGGTGTTTGTCCTCCTGCTTGAATTTCTTGTTGCCCCTGCTGCCGTTGGACTAGTGGAACATCTACTAACATCTCTGGTATAGGTACCACTTCCCAGACATCATTAGTCATGATAGAACTATACTCTTCTACCATGGCATCCACCCAAACTTGGTGTTGTACGACTTCCTGAAAGTTGGAGGGTTCTTCAACCTGTGCTACCAAGGCTTGGTACCTGTTAGGCTGTCTACGCTGCCTCTTCTCGGTTCTAGGAGCTTCAACAAACTCCTCTATGCCCCTCAATGTCTGCCATATTTCCCTGATAGTTCAACCACTAGTGGTGGGAGGCTCAATCAAATTCCCCTCCTGTTCATGCTATTCCATTTGCTGAGAACTGCCTGGATTTCCCACTTCTGAGGAAATACTAGTGTTGGTCACTTTGCTCGATCCAGGTGTTTGTCCTCCTGCTTGAATTTCTTGTTGCCCCTGCTGCCGTTGGACTAGTGGAACATCTACTAACATCTCTCGAGATTTCCTGAAAGCTCTATCCTCTATGAACTTTGCAACCCGTCTTACTACAATCTTCCTGCTGCTAGGAATGTAGATTCTGTATGCCTTCGAAGTCTTGCTATATCCTACGAGGTACCCCTTTCTGTAGTCTGATCCAGTTTAATACGCTTTTCATCTGGAATGTGACAATATGCCACACTTCCAAATATCTTGAGATGACTCACCTCTGGCTTCTTCCTTCTGAAGACACCTTCAGGCGTTTTCTTCCCCAATGCTTTGTGAGGAATGATATTCTGGATATGCACCATTGTGTTGCTAGCATCTGCCAATAAGAATCTAGGCAAATCTTGGTCATACAACATAGCTTTTGCCGCCCCAACAATAGTTCTATTCTTTTGTTCTGCTACTCCATTCTGCTTTGGATTATATGGAGTTTTCCATTCTCTTTTGATGCCCTCCTTTGCGCAGAAATCTGTGAAGTCTTCGTTCGTATACTCTCTACCATTATCTGAACACAATACCTTTATCTTTTTCACTGTCATGTTCTCTATGAGAGCCTTAAACTCTTTGAACCGATCAAAGACTTCATCCTTGGTCTTTAAGAAATAGATCCAAGTTTTTCTAGAGTGATCATCAATAAAGGCGATGAAGTATTCGCCCACACTAAGAGCTCTTGTGGACATTGGGCCACAAATATCTGAGTGTATCAATCATAATACACCTTCCGCTCTGTTGTTACTTTTGGAAAAAGTTGCTTTAGCGTACTTTCCTAGTACACATCCTTTGCATACATCATCATGCTCAGTACTAAGGACTGGAACTTTTGTAACAGTTTCTTTGAGCATCCTCAATGCTCCATGGTGTAATTGTCCCATTCGCTTGTGCCACAATTCATTCAGTTTCTTTTCACCGTTATGATTGCTGCCTATCAATGCCATTGGAGACTTGAGCTGCAATCTATACAGTCTGTTGCTTCGAGCTCCAATTTGTCGCTTCTTCTTCTAGCTTGGATGCTTGACATATAATTTTCTTCTAATGAAGTATACATTGTATCCCATGTCCTGTAATTGGGACACTGAAATTAGATTCATTCCTAACCCAGGCACATGCAGAACATTAGTGGCTTGGATGGTGGTTCCTGCTTCCGTCTGAAATGCTATGGTGCCTCTCCCTACTGGAGTACACTTCGTTCTGTTTCCCATAGTAATCTGGAAGTCCATTTGCTCTTCTTGATAGCTCGAGAAATATTCCCGTACTCCAGTCATATGGGCTGAAGCCCCGCTATCAATATACCAGACATTTGTTGACGTTGAACTTGACAAGCATGCAAATTCTTCTTCCAATATGCAAGATAATTCAGAGACAACTTGATTTTCCATCCTTCTTTGCGCTATTTTTCCTATTGATTTTTGACGCTTTTTTGTCCCAACAACTGTTGCAGAAAAACTGTGTCTTCACCTGAAGACTGCTCTGCGCTGAAGCTTTTGCGCTACTCTCTCTGTCACTGGCAACCCTCGATCTGAAAATCTTCCTCCCTGTCGACTCTCTCAGAGAGAGATTTTCTTATAAAAATTTTGCCCTCTTAGACTGGACTGTGCAATTCATCTGGGGATTCGATTTTCTGCCTATGCAACGATTTCAAATTCCCTTCTCTTCAATGCTAGCTCTTCCGATCTGCACTCCTTCTTAACTTAGCTTTGATACCATGTGAAAATTTCTAAATAGAAATCCAACTGCAGCCACTGATATTATTTCTTCTACTTATTATTTCAGAAATAAGTTATTCACAGTGTTTCTACAACAAATATGGAAATAAATTCTACTGCAGCCTTCACAATTAAAATAATGCAAAAAGTTAATGCAAAGAAAAATACTAGCTCAAGTATAATCACAATGACACAATTATTTTTGGACAATTGACCCCGGAAAAACCCAATGTGGGAAAACTCGTGCAACAGATGAGGGTTTCTTTATTGATCTTCAACAAAAATCTCATGTACAAGATACAACCAACAAAATAGAAGAGGAATTTCTGTGAGAAATATTACAAACGATATTCTCACGCTTCTCGACTAAATTCTGACTCTGGAGAGTACCTGCTGCCCCCTCTACGTCTCACTCCGTCAGCTTCCCTACGCAGTGCCAACGTCAATCCCAGTGTCACAGCCTTAGCGCTATCCCTCGTCTGCTCCGCGTCTTCTTCTGCTCCTGCACCCTTGACAAATGCCGATGCCTTCTCTCCTTTTCACCTGCAACTCTCCCTCTTATTCGATTTCCTCTTATCGAACTTCGACCAGTGAGAAAATCGATCTTACCTGGGTAACTGAGTATCTGTCTCGTGTGTTTTCCAAATGCCCATCGAAGTCCTTCTTATAATCCTCCAATTGAGTAATCAATGGCCCAAATTAGATTCTAATCAATGGCTTAGATCATATTGACTTGATCCTCATCTTCTTCTAGAAGTTTCACCCATAGTTTGATTAATACCCTTTAATTATTTTAATTTCCTAAGTTTAGACTTAGGCACCCATTTTTATAAAATTGTCTCCGGGTGGAATTTCCAAAAACGATTTCTGGATATTGTGGAATACATGTGTCCAAGCCACCCTGTAAATTTTGAGGCTTAGAGCACATCTGATGCTACCATAAATCAACAATTAGTCTATTTATGGAGGAGATTTTGTAGGAGATTTCTCGCCATTTCTTGAGGAGATTTGGGATTACTTGTTGTAGTGATTTCCTGTGGAATGCAAAGTTGGGATTCCAACGAGCTATTACACTAAGGTGTTTCTCCAAATAATCATCCCTATATAGCACCTTAAGCATAAATAATTAAAATATGCCTAATAATAACCCTGTTTTACGAGAATCATCGGAATGCAATGGAACCAAGATCAAATTGTGCGGAACTGATCTTGATGATGAAATATGGCAAGTAATCCCAGTGAGAGCCCATAAAACTCCTCCAAACCCTCCAAGCTCCCCGCATCAACGCTAACCACATCACAAAATAATCCAAAAATTAGGGACATTATATATATATATATATATAGAGAGAGAGAGAGAGAGAGAGAGAGAGAGAGATGACCTTAAGCATTTATTGCACTCGATCCGTTGATGAATGAATATGGTTTACAAATGAAGAGTGTATGTGTAGTTATAAGCATCCTTTTGGGGTTGGGGCGCTAGCCCCTAGAAGGTAACTAGGCCAACTTAATCACAAATGATTAAGTGGGTAACTTACTGATATGTATGCTCACTAAAGTCAATATACCAAGTAGTAAATTTACACATGGCTCTAAGTGAATATTACTCATAGTTTCAAGATTGGTGGGTTAGGATTGTAATCTTTCATGATCGATAAATATTTCTTTTCTTCACTCTTATTTCTAAATGATAGAGTTTCATTTAAGTATTTAAATTTTATGTATATTTGTTAATGTGTTTTGTTATGACATTTATTGCAAACATTCTTTGTAATTTGTAAACGTTATCATTATAGCATTCAAAGTAAATTAGCACATGATGAATCATACAAGATGAAAGTAATGGATTTAGTTTTTATAAAGAAAATAATTTATGTAGTTTAAAATGAGCATTTTAATGTTACTTCATTTTTGTCATTATTTTATCTATCGTCAAATGCCATGAGCTATTGGTTTTTAAATTAAATCCTCACTATAAAAATATAAAATATTGAATATATTATGTTTAAAGTTATTGGGTTTTAACGTATTATCATATTTGTGGATGTTAGACACCTAATCCATAGGGGTTTGGTGAATTATGGATATTTTGTAAACATGAGAAATTAGAAACATTAGAATAGGAAGGGACATTGGGCCTTGGCTTTTGAAACCAAAGGTTGCAGCATCATTGTCTAAATATGTGTGCTTGATTAATGGAATATCAATGAAATTTGGGAGTTACCCATCCTGGCCTGATAGTGAATTATCCTAAAAGGAGTTTTGTAACTTCGAAAATTCATGAAATTTATCATAATTTGGAAGTATGAAAAAAGTGGTGGTTTTATACCTTAGTATGCGATTATACTCATGAAGATTACAACACAGTGAAATAATTGATCAATTCTAAATATTGTTATTCCAATTGTTAGGAAATCACAAATATAGCAGTTCCCTGGGTATTTCTTTTTTAACTTTAGACCTCAAGGTACAAAATTGACAAATCTTCATCTTTGTCATTAATTTCGTAACAATGCTTATAGAGTATTTGTAATGTAATGCTCATATTCATGCATACCTTATATATGATAATAATTAGAGTTTGTGGTCAAATAAAGAGGCTTACGTTAATTAAGTCGTGTGTGCTCTTAGTTATATAATGTTGGTAGCCACCAAAGTTTGTCTCTCTCATGATACCTATCGCCTTTGTATCTCTTTTTATGCATCCAATTTTCACTCTGTCTGTGCAACATGATGTATCATTTTGTACGTACAAATTAGGACATATAAGTTAATTATAGAGTTTTAGAGTAATAATGACCTTTATGGTTATGAATGTCATCCTCATGAAAGGATGTGAAGCTTCTTCAACATCTTATAGAGTTTTAATGAAATTGTTTAATTTGATATTTTTTTTTTCTTCCTCTGTAAAAAGCTAGCTCTAAAGAGAGCACACAATCACCATTTGGACCTACCTCGTCTATGGTAATATGCTGTAGCTTATTGGTGCATAAATTAAGAAGTGTGGAGGAAAGTGAAATTGGAACATCCTTGCTTGACATCAGTGATGCTGTGATTGTCATTTTTGCGTCATGTAACAATATCAACCTGCTTAGTTACTCTCATATAATGACATGACTAGAGTGATATCTTCTTTGGAAGACATGAATCCAAAGCCTTTGGAGATAAAATTTCTGGAAATTGTGTAAGGGCATGGTGAAAGTTTTAGCAGCAGTGGACTTTATGCGTATCACCTTTTGCTTCCTTGATGGTAACTCCAATAGTCAAGATATGATCTTGTTTCTGATGACTGTGTCTGAACCCTCTGTCACGTTTGTGTAAAGCTTCCTTGGTTCAACCAGCCTAGTGATCAAGCATCCAGCAATACAGGGAACATCAGTAGAGCATGACTGACCATCCTAGTTCCGTAAATATTGAGCTCACTACCTACCATACCCGATAATTGAGTGAATAATGAGATGTCAATGCGGGAGGATCTCGAACAAGGCACATGCTAGTTGAAAAATTTAGTAATGTTTTGGGAACAACACAGAGCTATGCTTGAGGCAGAGGAACTAACCATGCTATCTATCAAGGCTATTTTTCATGTGTCTCGACTCTCTTCAATGCAGTGGGATTGGTAGGATTTCATTATCAGCTTTTGGTTTAAATTAGTTTACATTTCTTTATTTGGGTTTCAATGGGTTTGGGTCTTCTTGTGAGGTGAGGTTTTGGCTGAGCTGGCATTATTTATAAATTTTGGATTAATGGATTTGATTGACATCAAGTTGCATGCTTCCTGAATGTAGCTTGATGTATATCTCATCATACATTTTAAGTATTTGGTGTAATCAATGTGTCTTGGGAGCAACACAGAGCTGTGCTTGAGGAACTAAGTCTACCATCCATTAAGGCTATTTTCCATGACTCTTCAATGCAGTTAGGTTGGTAGGATTTCACTATCAGCTTTTGGTTTAAATTGGTTTATTTTTTCTGTATTTAGGTTTCAATGGGTTTGAGTCTACTTGTAATGTGAGATTTCGGCTGAGCTGGTATTATTTGTAAAATTTTGGATTAATGGATCTTATTGGAAAGAAGTTGCCGATTCCTAATCAAGTTGCATGTTTGCTGAATTGTAATATCTTGATATATATTTCATCATTCTGTGAAGTGTTTGGTCACCTGCTGCAATTTTTATTTTCTATCTTTTTTAATAGCATTATGAAACGAAGACGTAATAACTTATTCACTGTTGTTGTGGATCCACAGTCTGTCCTTTGATTTTCCCCGACCCTTCAGAGGTGGCAAGAAACTGTGCTAACACTGTTAAAAATGCAACAAAATGCTGCATGACACTGGACAATTATATTTCTGGAGTTCAACAACAAAGCCTCATCACAAATTTGCAAGGTTTAAACTGTGCTGCCTCTCTTGGTATGATGCTTCAAAGAAGGAACATCACAGAGAACGTGTACAATCTTTGCCATGTAAATCTGAAGGACTTTTCTCTTCAAGGTGCTCTCAGATGTCTCTGATTAAAGCTACTCGTGAGATTGGATTGTAGTAATGCTGCACACATTTATCATAACTGTGACAATCTCCAGTCTTTGAGTTTATGCCATTTTATTTTGCTGCCACATCTGCCTTTTAACATACAATACTTGAACTGCATTTGGCTTTTTCTGATCCATTTTTTGTTGTTGTTGTGCCGGCTATTGGCGACTATGTACATGTCAGCTTTTGGATCACAAGGTACTTTTTCTTGATTCTTGTCCCTTAAACAAGACCGTTTTTGCTAATTTCAATCTCATTATATAGTCATACAATGTTGATCTTTGTGAGATTGTAATTATTGAGCTTTTGAGTCACTCTAAGTTGATACTGATAAATCATTTACAATAGATCAAACATTCTAACATTTAAATAAATTAAATAGATTAGCGATTAATTTGTTATATTCTCTGCCAAACGCATTCCAACTTTCGAATGAAATTATGAACTTTTATGACCTGCATTACCATGATGAAATAATATATTGTTTCTACACATTGTGTACCAGATGCAGGCTGTCTTCTTCGAAGTTTGCCTTCTGATGTTACGGACGAGACATCATCTGGAATAAGTTTCACATGTGATCTGAATGATAATATAGCTGCTCCTTGGCCTCCTGTTTCTCATGCATCAACTCCTTCCTCCTGCGATAAACGTATGTTGCATTCCTTCATTGTTGGTCTATTTATCTGGTTTTTTGGACATGTTAAAGGAAATTTTGTGTCTATGCAATCATCTCTTGTTTGTAACGGCCATGTGGTTGATCTACTAAATGCTCATTTAAGTTGTTTTCGTGAACATTGTTACATATGCAAATTCACTTATCAATTGTTTGAATTACCGATGAATTGCTTTCAAATATTATTCAATGGAATAGAAGATGAAATGTACAACATGTGTGCTTGCTGTATAATATGCCCTATTTATCTTTTTTTTGCACATGCTAGAAGAAATTTTGTGTTTATGCAATCATCTCTTGATTGTAATAACCATGCGGTTGATCTACTGAAACTCATTCAAGGTCATTCAAGGTATTTTCGTGGGTACTGCTACATATGGAAATTCATTTATCAGTTGGTTGAATTACCAATGAATTGCTTTCAATATTATTCAATGGCATAGAAGATGAAATGTACATGATGTGATCTTGTTGTATAATATGCCCTTTAGTCATGTTCAATGACATCAGGTCATGAAAAGAAATGCATTACAAAGAGAGAATCATTTTAAATTTTTAATTAAACTCTTAGCATGTGCTCATCAAATTTAATTTACAAGTACATCACAATGTAATGATCTATAAGAGAGAATCATTTTAATTTTTAATTAAACTCTTAGCATGTGCTCATCAAATTTAATTTACAAGTACATCACAATGTAATGATCTATGTACAACTTCTGGGATATACAGATGCAAACTGGGCTGGAATTGCTGAGGATAGGAAAAGTACCTTGGGAGTATTCTTCAGTTTGGGCTCCGCCATGATATCTTGGATGCGCAGTAAGCAGAGGTCGATTGTACTTAGGATTGTAGAAGCATAGTACATCGCAACCAATGATGCTTGTACCAAAGCAGTATGGGTTCGAAAGTTGTTTGCAGGATTGTTCAACCAAGAGTTGGAACTGACGTGATATGCTGTGATAATCAAAGTTGTGTGAAGCTTTTAGAGAATCCCATGTTCAATGACGGGTCAAAGCATATTGAGGTCAAGTGCCGCGACATCTATGACATGGTGCAGAGGAGAGTAGTGAGGCTCGAGTACATCTCCACCGATGAGCAGCCAGTTGTTATTTTGATGAAGTCGTTGCCCAGGGAGAAGTTTGTGTACTTCAGAGACAAGCTAGGGATTGTGGAGATTACCCCTCTTGTTGAGAGGGATTGTTGATATGAAACCAACATAGATGGACATTCTCCCAAAAGGGAGAATGGTCTAAGAGGCCCAAAGTGCTTCCCAGGTAGGGTTGAGTGCTCGATCACTCCCCATGAGAGGGTTGAGTGAGGTCTTTCAGCATCAAGGCCCAGAGTGCTCCACAGGAGGGGCGAGGAATTGCTCCCCAGGAGGGTTGAGCGTGTAATGTTTCTAATTGGAAAATTAACAGTAATTACCAAAACATGCACTAGCTACAACCATTAAAATTTCACCATGCAAACCCAAATTAGTACACCAAAGAAATGAGGCAAAGTGCTAAGCCATTTTATTAAATTTCAAGTTGGAACCAAGTACAATGGAGTGGAATGATAGAACCTGGGCTTGCTATTGTAAGCAAGCAATACCCAGGTGAAAATCTAAGTAAAATTTCCAGTTTAAATGGCTCATGTTGTCCAAATGCAATGCTCAGAAATTTTTGCTGTTGCTGCTGGAGGGAAACTATGAAATGAACCTTTTAAACTACTCCAAAAATTATGAAAAAATAGAGGAAGGCACCTCACACTCCAACTAACAAAACCCAGAAAAATCTCATTGACCCAAGTGGTAGAATGGCTTCCCCAATTAATTGTGCCCTACTCTGTAAATACTTTTGTTGTCGGCTGGCTTCAACCCTTCGTTTTGGCCTTTAGAAGTGCTTAGAAAATTCCACCAAATTAATTGGTGCCTCTCCTCGTAAAACCCACAAAATGTAGAAATCTTTTGGGGCTAATTCTAGTTGATGCGGATATACCCAAATTTAGGTGAAATTCCTAGCAAATGGGTTCTGCGTCCCACCAAGAATATCTGCTGCAAATTAGCTCCAATTTCCTCCCTCAACTGCTGGAATTTCCTCTACAAATTTCTCTGGAAAAGAACAAGAAATCTCAGCTCAACTCCTGCACAAAATCTCCACTTCAATTTATGCGCTGTAGATGGCCCAAAATACCTTCATGTAGGCCCTAATGACAAAAATTCGACCCTCCTGATAACAACGTTCTTTGCCCCTGAAAATCTCCAAGAAAACTCTTCCTCGACTGAGGAAACTTTATGCAAATTCTTAGCTTCAGGATCCACCAAATGCTAGCTCTCCAAAATGCCACGAATCCCACAACTGTGTCCTGAAAAATTCGTCCCACCTGTTACAGAGATGAAATGGCTCACAAAATTTAGGGAAAGAAATATCCAATCAACTCCAAATTTGTCTCATAGGGTGACACTCTAAGTTCACCGAAAGAGAGTTGGGATTTTCTGCTTGGAAATCCCTGTGCTAAACAACACTAGTTGACTTGGCTAAGCAGCTCAAGCAAACCCTCCAAAATCAGATGTGAAATGTGAAAATAGAATGATCAAAATGAGGCTCTAGCCTTCCTTTTATTGTTGCTTTCCCTTCCTCATACCGTGGTTTGATTTCTCTCACACTATGCTTTGATACCATGGTTTGATTCTTCCCATCTTTTGATTTCCCTTTGTGGTAACCTCCACAACTTATCTTCACTTTAATTTTCTTCTTTTCCTAAGTCCCAACCTTTGCGTTTTCTCCAAAAATTTACTTAAACATCTCCACATGCTATTTCTCCTAAGTTTTATTTATCTAATACTATATTAATCACCAAAATTACAAAATTGAGAATTTCCTTGACAAAATTTCTAATTGGGGACATGACAATCCTCCCCACCAAAAATTGCTTGTCCTCAAGCAATGCTCAAACAAGCATTCTCTTTAACTACTGATCACCACTGTCACTACCAATAATATCAAGGTCCCAAATGTGCCACCGAGTCAATCTCGAGCTCCGCACTGTCATGAAGGAATCCCTCGATACTAGGATCCCAAGCCATCCTGATTAATGTGAAGCACCCCTTGCTCCACTTGCTGTCCGACCAGGTATAGGTACCAGAAGTCTTGTGCATACTATCAATAAGTAGAGCATCATGATAATGTAGAACTCTATCCAACTCCCCAAATGAAGCTGCATTACCAAGTAGTCTACCTCATGCACCCCAAAGAGTAGACTTTTGAAGATACAACCCAATTCCTGTGGGGATGAAGTCTCTCCTGCATGAGCTTCCCCTAATATCCTCTTGTTGACTAACTTGCCATGCTAATGAAGTCCCCCATGCCATCCTCGAGTCACCAAAGACCAAGGGAAGATCTGAATGATCCCCCCTGTAGTATCTAACTCATCTCTACTGCGATGCCCAGATCCCATGCTAGTCTTAGATTGGTGCCACCATGTTGTCGTTACGCAACTCTGACTTTAATAGGTTGCCCATTGCGTGCACACTATATCCTCCTCCACTTAAACCTGGTGGTGAAATATCGACAGAGTCCAAGCTCATCCTACCCAGGTATTTTTATGATGTCAATATCTACCCATCCATTGCTAATCCCGGTTCTGAGTTGCAACTGAAAAAGCCTGCCTCGCTATACAATGGAGGCCTCAATGATATGTCAACCCCAAGGTGAGCTAGATCACCCATTGTTATGGTCTTGCTCCTCACGAAATGGAGTGGCCTATCAGCAAACGAAATCCTTGGATCCCATAAGCAGAACTGTTGCGACATAGTCCTTATGACTACTGTAATCCACCCTCCCCACATCTTTTCTCCCTGCATGCAATCGATATATATGCTCCACTCATCATGAATCAGTCTAATGCATGCAAAACTGCTTTGTGCTTGCCATACCTCACCATGGGATTTGCTATCCTGTCTCCTAAAAATGCAACCCGATACTACTTGGACACGAAACTTCCGCCCATAAGAAAGGTCAATCACCTGTTGTGTTTGCTTCTGTGACACCTAAGAGTATCTCGCCCAAAATGTATCGTGCATCCCCTTAAGTGTGAACTTAGGGGTGGAACATACCCTATCCCGCAGCAAACCACACACTCCCCAAACTTGTAATTGTCATCTCGTGCCCTAACCCAATGCCACCGCTGAGAAGCCTCTCCTTAGGTGTGTTGAGTCCCATCCAAATATCTAAGGTGAGCTCCCCGCGCCCTAGTGCTCGTGACCAAAGTGTCAAGGGACAACAACCAAATCATTTGTGCCTATAAGCGATGTAGAAGAGGGACATGCGTGTGAATCCCCATGGATACTATCAAATATTGCTGATCCACGTCCTCATCGATCTTGGGTGGACTAGACCTAAAGGTATCACTGGTGTCCCCGTCCATAAGTCTCCTTGAAGGCAACACTCCAAGACTCTGTCGTATAACACCATATGCCCCTGCATACCACCAAGTATCGCTGTACTCCTTGGAAGGCACTGTACACTGCGACCTATCCCTGCACACCATTGAATACCCCCTACTACTGTTGTACTATCCCGTACTGTCTTGTGTCCTGCTTGTGTCGCTGTACCTGATACTCTCCATGCATAATCAATGCGATATGAGTTGCTCCTCCCACTCCATGATCTAAATCCATACACCGTGACACACCGCCATGCACCACCATGCTCACCTGTAAACCGTTGCTCAATGTTGTATGCTCCTACATGCCACTAGATGCCATGATCTAAAGCTAAGACAATACATTTTGGCTCGCATCCTACCGGTATCGCCACCTCCACCACTGCATCACCATATCCTCTGCTGCATGGGCCTTGCCTCGAAATCCTTCTTAAGGGACACGAGATGTGAATCCCCCTATGTTCCAGTGGTGATGCCATCATTGCGCTGCTCCTTTGTGACAACTGTGCCCCACATAACTAGGCAGAACTTGTTGTCACCCTCTAAAAAGAGAGTTCCAGTTGTACAACCTTTGTTTTTTAAACTCTAGCTGCAGTGACCCATTTTTAACTCTAGCCAAAAATCCCTTTGTATTTCCAACTATAGCTGTGTTTCGCCATTCCCCTTCAAAATATCTGAAAAATGTTTATAAAATGTACCCAAGGCCTTTTAAAGGCCTGGGACCCGCAAAACTTTATCGCTATCGGCCTATTTTCCTTTGCTATACATATTTGCTCATCTCCCTTTTCCTTTTGCGATCGCGATATCGCAAAGTGTCTCACTTACCACAATAAAGTTCTGTCTCCCTTTGCCGATTTCGATAACTCCTCCCCCCGCCGATTGTGATATTGCAATTGGGGATCGCACAAATCATAAATCTCTCCTTCGACGATATCGCAAAGTTCTGTCTCCCCTTGCCGATTGCGATATCCCATAAGTCCTATCATCTCTCCTTTGTCGATATCGCAAGTCCTCCCTGCCGATTGTGATATCGCAGAAGGCTCGTCACCACTCCTCCGCCGAAATCGCAAGTTCATCCTACTGATTGTGATATTGTAAGTTTTGTCTCCCCTTGCCAATTGCGATAGTTCTCTCCCCGCCGATTGCGATAAGTTCTCCCTCGCTGATTGCGATATCGCAATCGGGGATCGCTCAAGTCATAACTCCCTCCTCTGTTGAACTCCCTTCTGACTTGTGATTGCGATGGACTAGAAAGGTTATGTATTATGGTTTTGAGAAATTTCAGATTTGACATTTTGGGAAATCATTATAAAATCAGTGTTAAAGCCCCTTTTCGCTTTTCGATGATGATATACGAGTCTTGGTTCTGGATGCGATACTTTATGTGTTTCATGCTTTATTGAAGTTTCGCGTCCGGACAATCGGCAAGCACTATGAAATATTGTAAAAAGGCCCTCTTCTGTGTTGCGATTGCGATAACAACAGGCCTAGATCAACGACCTAGATTGAATCGGCTTGGATCAACGGCCCAGATCAACGAACATTAAAATGTCTTTTTCGCTTCCGCTCAGTGGGATAGCGGGGGTATTTTTCAGCGTATGGGTCGACAGCTAAGGTATTAAATGAAGGCATGGAGCAGTTGGAGAGCGATATGAGCTAATCCTGAGGAAACCTTCGTAACAAGAAACCCAGGACAAAAATGGCCTCATAAATGAATTCAACTATTTCGTTGCACATCTTCAGAGAGTAAATAAAGTTATGGGGACTCGGGAAGATTAATGGCTCAGCATGGGGCTCCACTCAGATACACAACAAAGGATTGCCAGGACGTTCTCCACTTCTAGTCTGTAACAGGCAACTCATAGTTAATCCACTCACTGCTCTAGAGTATGAGGTGTAATGTGGCAGGAACATGGTTGGACCAAAGCAGTGAAGGTGAAAGTGACAGGAACCGCGCCAATAGCCGGAAAGGGCCATCATGGCAGAGACGCAGCCTGACTAGAGGACATAACATGATCGACTAAGAGATGTTTTCCTCATCATCAGTCAATTTTCCTTATTTTTTCTGTATTTCTTGCATTTTAAAGAAAGAAATCAAATCCCATTTGAAATAATTTTTTGGGGCAGCAGAGCTATCACAAGCCTAGACAGCAAGTCAATCTGACAGCTGGCTCTTGGCTGAGAGATTTTGTAAATGTTGATTCAAAGCCCCGCTTCTCTATATAAATAAGGGGGAGAAACACTTAAAATAGGTTTCGAAATTCTGCACCCACAGTGGTCCTAATTCTTGGGTTCCATTTTGGTTCTAATTGCCTGTTCATGAGGGATCGAAGCGACGCGTGCTGAATGTAAATACACTGGTGAATGGGACTCGTTTTGAAGATCAGTGAAACTCTTGGCGGATTCCAATCATGGCAATGCGCTGTATGTTTTCCCCTCTGTAATCTCATTCCATATATTTTTTTTTTTGTCTCTAAAATAGTGTGATGAAGCTGTCAGTTTCTCTCTTGCTCATGATTGTATATTTGTTACCAGGTAGCAACAATACTTGTGTTAGCTACATATTTACTTAAGTACCTGTAACTTGCACATATTTTCTTGAGCTTTTGGATACAAATGTGCCTATGAGTATATGGCCTAAAACCCTGACTAGCGCTCTGTTGACCCTACCGCCTACACCTACCTACAAGTTAGTGAGAAAGGCCTTCAACCTCACAAGGTGTGGTTGGTGGCATGGAACTCAGAGAAGGGGCTGTTAAACTAGTCTTGACTCTCTTCGTTTGAGCTATCTCCTAGGTTAGCTAAGGGGGGTGGTCCCTAATGAAAAGTTAAGTTAAAAAAGATGTGAGTGTGCCTTCCAAGTATTTTCTCTTTAAGAAATGAAATTGTATTTTGCTTAAAATGAAGTGAAATGCTTTCAAATGGAAAGCCAAAATAACCCTGCAAAGTGAAACACCAAATTGTTAGCACAAGATATTTTAAATGCTTTGAAGATGAATAAGTCTACAAATCAAAACATGGAAACTATCTTGCTCAAAAAGGTACAAAAGTAATTCAAATGTTAGACCAAGATGACAACATGCAATTAAGTTTGCAACCCAAAATAATAGTACTTGAAAGTGAAATCAACCATTTATGACAATAATTAAACCACAAGATGAGTCAATTTCCAAGTACAAGAAAAATTGAACTTTTTTTCAAAATTAAAAGGAATTACAATGCTTGCATCCAAAGTGCCTCTTGAAATAAGATTTGCATGTGAGACTTTAAACCATCAAAATAGCAAGAAATTTAAGCACTTTGCAAACAAAGGAAATATGATGGAATGAGTCCTTTGTTTATTTTATTAATTAGTGCTAAGGCAAAGTTACAATTGAACTCTAGTCCTCAGACCTCATCCTCACCGAAATGTTTGGATCTCACAATGAAGAGTCAATAGAGGTAGAGGGTCCCTAAAAGTCTATTCAACTAACTTAAGTTGGAGGTAGGTTTTAATGAGGCTTGGGGCCTTCCTATACTAAAATGCCTAGATGAAGTGCAAATTGTGTTAACTCCCCAAATTAAATTAATGCTTCATGCAAATGCTTCAAAGAGAAATAGTTTGCAAAACTTGAGAGCATACGCATGTGAGAATTTAAATACAAGATTAGTAAAAATTTGCATGTGGAGTGAAATGTATTGATTTTAAGCATGCAAAATATAAAATTTAAAAGCTAGGAAGCTAAGAGAAAACTAAAAGCAAGATTAGGCCACCTACAAGAATCCCTCCTCTAAATGAGAAAGATGGATGCCATGGGAAAAATCCCATGCTCCCTCCAATAATTATTTTATTCTTTTTTAGCAGTTACAAAGATGATACTCTAAGAAAGCTAGACTCTCTCCCCAAAAAATATAACAACAACAAACTTGAAGATGGAAAAAACTCTCCAAAAGAGATTCACAAGGCTTAAAAGGCCCATAACCTCGATGAGTTTTCAACTCTCTCCCAAGTGCTTATGGCCTCCCTAGAAATCAACGTTTGGATTGCGTGAGGGGGTCTTGCATACACACGAGTGAGGGGTTTTCCAAAGCTTCTTCTCAAGCTCCTTGCTGCCCAATGCTCAAGCCTATGGGCTGCAAAACACAAAAATTTACCAATTTTCAGTGTAAAATTAGGAAAAAGAAACCAAAACTAAATTTAGAATTTAATTTACAAAGTACTAGCTCAAGTAATGGGAGTGAATCCCCATTCTTGCCTAGCTTTAGAAATGACTCTTTAATAAGAGATATAACTTTGAAAGAAATAGAATCAAAGAAGTATTTTGAATTTTAAATGGATGATCAAGTAGTTATAGATTATGAAAACTCATTTTTTCTCTTCGTTGGATTGAAAACTTGAAGTGAAAAAATGGCTGAGTCTTGGATCGCTGTGATTCTAGGAGTGAGTTGATCTAATTGAGATTTCTCCCACTTCCAGATGGATTCCTGCACACAATACAAAAGATCTTTCCCACACACTTGAACACATATTAGCTTGCACAATATTAGAGCAATATAATGAATAAGATAAACCAAGCATTCCTCCTAAAATGAATTGGCAAACTTATCTGTACAATACTACTCTATATCAATGATATGTGCAAGATAGCTTGCACACATCAATCCAAGCAAGATGACAAGCATAAACTAATATTAATTCAACATGCGAAAGAAATTAAACACAATAGCAGTAGTATGAAATGACATCACCTCATAACACCAAGATAACACCAGCCATATATCCCCAAAGTCTTGATTGTATTAAGAAAGTATGCAAGTACAAAATGACAGAGTTTCTTCAAGCCCAATAGCTTATTACATGATACAATATGAGAGCCCATGGCTCTATTATATAGATATTTGGGAGCAATTCTCAATGAAGAATGACAATGACAAATGGCATTGGAGCCAATCCCAATGTATAAGTTATTAAACAAGTGGCATGAGGTGACAATCCCAAAGAGAAATTCGAATTTGTTGAATGGAACTCCATTGCCAAGTGTAAAAATTGAATTTTGGCAAGTGGATTTCATTTTTTTTTCCCTTATGTGCCAAATTCGAACTTTATGATAGAATGACAAGTGTATATGGGTGGTAACCCATGTGCGGACAACTTCCCACAAAAATCTCCACCAAATATTCTTCCAAATCCTTCCAAATGTGCATTAACTTCACAAATTTGAATTTCCAAGTAAGTAGCGTTCTCCTTTAATGCCATAAATTCGATTTTATTTGAACATATGTCCTTTCCTTGAATTGAGGAGTCCACATCACCTTGAGACTTCACTTAACTCCCCCATAATTTTCCATCTCGTTTCTACAACATTTAGCATGTGTGGATATTTATTTTTCTCCATTTATTTAATTTCTGGCTTAATTAATTGCAAGATTTCCCACTAAACCTAGGAATAGTGGGTTTTGAGGGTTCAAAGCATATTTTTAACCCATCAAAGTGTGTCATAGTAGAAAGTTGAGGGTGAGAGGTGCAAATTTCATTACTCATACACCATAGAACTTCTCTAGATATCACTTATTACATTACAAATACAATTTTATTAGCAATTTCTATAGTGCGGAAAATTTAAAAAATTAAAAAATGACTACCTAACCAAATTCCACAATTTTTTTTGTTTGATCTAGTATGGTAATATATATTGACTCTAGACACTAAGATGTGTTAGGGGCTCAACCTTCAAACCGTCACGCCGACTTTGGGGTAAAACGTGAGTGGAAAAACCCAGGAAAATATCTGCCTTTGAAAAGGAAGGGATATTTAACTAGATAAAAAAACACTCCAAGGTGTACTCGTTTTCTGATCAAGTCTCAACATCTTAGGTCTGTTACAGACTCAAAAACTCATCATTACTAGTATCATTTATTACAATTCCCCGCACGGGGTGGAATCTGAGTACAAGAAGGACGACGAGAAGATAGAAGTAGAGTTTAAAAATGACTGATGATATCTGATGGTACAAGTGTCCTCTGGATCATCCTTGTTCATGGAGTCTTCATATAATCATCAGGTGCCACTCCAGTGGTCAACACGCTCCACTCATTCCACTCTTGCATCTCCTCCCTCTTCCATATTTTTTCCGCGACGTTGTTGCTTAGGATTCTGTTACAACCCTATGCATCAAATCCCCTTCTTTCTCTCCATCTCTTCACCTTTACTACAACTGCAATATGAAGCTGCCCGTTGTTGTGTGTCGGCCATGAAAGCCGGACTTTTCTCTCTAAGGTTGGCCCAATTTACCCCCTGAGCATTCAGACCCATGCATTGGCATGTGTTTACCTTAATGAAGGCCAATTGAACCAAGCCCCCCTTTATCCTTTTTTCCCAACTACGTGACAATTGGAGTGCAACCGAAAGCCCCTCTTGAAAATCTTCCATGCACTCCTCTATTTAAGATGTCCTTGGCACTGGTCTACTATTAACCCAGAGGCTGTCTCTAGGAAGCTTTCTATGTCTCCCGAAGCACTTGTGCTTCAGGTGCCATTAAAAGTGACAACAGAACCCTTGGCCCTAGACAAGGCACTGTTTGGTAGCATGCTAATGCCACGTTTGACAAACTCCTACCAGAGTATGCTGATCATCCTGTGATCCCATGTACAACCACCATGCCAAGACAACCCAAGGAACTTCGATTTCCATTTTCCAGTCTCACAACCCGACTTCTGACTTCAGAAATCGATTTCTCCAGCAAAAATATGGACCTCCTCAAGGCTTTGAGCTAGCCTACGTGGCTAGCGTAGCCTTTGTGCTGCCTCTCCTGGATCTCTCTCTGCCTCCTTTGCTGAGTATTCCCGGATCAGGAGAAATCTCCAATCGGAACTATCCCTGCCCCTCACTGCAAAAGATCACTAAATTCTCTTCCTGGCAACTGGTGTGCTTTAGAAATTTAGAAATTTGATCTTCTGATCTCCACTCGATGTGTGTTCCAAATGCCCATCAAGCCTTCTCTTATAATCCTTTTGTTGGGAAGCAACGACCCAGATTAGATCGTAATCAATGGCTCAGATCATTTTGGCTTGATCCTCATCTTCTTTAGAAGTTCACCCAGAGTTAGATTAATGCCCCTTTAATTATTTTAATTTCCTAAGTTTAGACTTAGGCACCCATTAAAAAGAATTAATTATTTTAATAAAACTATTTCC
>APFE030336874.1:31245-58610 GCA_000404065.3 Pinus taeda
AGTATGCATCACACCCTGTACATTGGGAAGGTGATATGCATCGCACCCTCTGCATGGAGCTTTCAGTATGGTCCAGTTTTGACCATTTATGAGCAGTTTTCAGTGGAGAATTTCTGGGAGATGATGTAATCAGTTGACCTTGTTCCTTTAGGTAGTGAAGCAACCCTTTTAGGCACGTAAGAGCCCTTAGTTCATGGACATTTGTGATTGGGGTTGAAGTGCCCAAAAATGTCTATAACAAATGGGAAGAGAGTTAAGTGTTGTCAGACACAAAGGAGCAATCACAAGAAGCCACCTTGAAACTAAAAATGAATTGCTAAGGAGGCAGCTGCAAGAGAAAGAGACCCAACTGGCATGCATGGCTAGTTGGTCCATGAAGGCATTGCAATGTAGGACACCAGCAAAATCCAATCGCCTGTATCTCAAGGACCAATGGTTGCAATTTCAGATAAAGACTTTGGCAAAAGAGGCATAATGCCTTTCCAAGATTACAGGCAGTTTATGGACCTGTGTCACCAAAGCACATCAAAAGATAAGGCAAAGATGGTAGAATTCTAACTACATAACATGGCCCTCACAGACATGAATGTGTGGGACCCCAATGCCAGGCTAGGGGACCTGCAACTAATGGCCATGGCCTCATGAATGAAACATGAAGAGTTAAAGGCAGCAGATATAAGAAGGTTGATGGTAAAGGAGCAGAATGAGCCATTAATGAACAGAGCTGAGCCATCAGACCTCATGGCACTCATCAGCACACATAACATGCTTGCCAATATTCCTCAGATTGTCCCTAGATAGATAAGTGATCAGGCACAAGCCATTACACATTTTGAGGATATGGAAAGGTTACTTGGGGATGACCGTGTGCATGCATGTATGAGGAGATGGAACACCTTACCACACAATCTGAAAATTAGGGAATATCATTCCCCAATGAGGATGAAGGAGGCATTAAGGAGGGTGCCCATGTACAAGCGCTCCATGCATAGGCTGGAGGTCAATTGGATTGGCCTCAAATTGAGTCCCCCACTGTTGCTAGGCATGCTAGAAGGCAGAAGAGAAGAAGAAGAGCAAGAGAAGTGGGAAGAGAGACAAGAAGGCAGGATTCTATGACAAGGAAGAGGATACCACATCAGAGGCATGGGATGCTAGGGAGGCCACCAGGGCCATAAAAGATGAGGAGATGGACTAAGTTGCTCAGAGGATGAGCAACAATTTTAGTACGGAAGTGATGATGAGCCTCATAAATGGGTAATTATACAGGCTCATTTACCTCCTAACCTAGTCAAATCAACCATTCTCTTAGCTTATTGTATGATTTTCTGATTATATTTATGCTTATAGAGTGAGTTAAGTTAGTTATGATGCCATGTGGTCTAATATCTATTTAATGCAGATTATTGATGAATTTTGTGGTCAAAGTCAAGGATCTAGTGGAAAAATGGCAGCAATAACTCGAAGTGGACAAAGGAGAGGACTTATAGGAGGGAATCCCCCTCATTTATCACTCCTCACTTCGAATTCCCCTTCATTCATCTCGGAGTACAAGCAGCCAAGTCATGCATTAGCAGGCAGCCGAGCAAGTGGAGGATGACTGATGATTATCTCGAGTTTTGGGAGTCAAGCCTCCCTGATTTTAAGGAATCTATTGGTAGCTTCATTTTTATAAGTAGAGAGGCCTAGGGCTCACTAGGGTCAGATTTTTGTCGGATTTTTGTTGTACTTTTGCTTATGTAAACTCTGCTCAACTTCGAGCTTATTATTTTGACAATTCCTTGTAATCTTCTTATTGTTTTGGAAATAAAGATGGAATCCTTTTTGAGCTAGCACTGAGTTAGCTCAGAGGGCTGAAGCTCTTGGGATAGGGCCCAATCCAAGTCTCCTCTTTACTTGTATTTATATGTTTTATTTCAGTTTGTAGATTAGGTTGTTGTTAGATGAATTTCTTTTATGGTTAAGAATAGGTTACTTTTGATGATTCAATAGTTTGCTTCCATTTGTGCTTTCTATAGCTAAGCAGTGATAAAGAAAAGATCCAAAAGGCTAGCAACAGTGCCTTGACCTCTCTTCATCCCTTTGGGACCATGATTTGAGGCAAAGACCCTCTTGCTGCCCCAAAAACATAGATTTTCCTCATTCATAGGACTTCTAGTGTTTGTAGCTTTTTAGTTGGTTAATAGTCTAGTTTTCTTTGCTTCAGAACTTCTTCATCATGCTCATTTCTTTATTTACAATAGTCTTCTTTCACGCTTTCCTTTCTTGTAGTAGTTCTTAGACTAGTTTGATGCAAAACTCTGGTTTTCTAGATGCACTTATTTAATTGCTTGCTTAATCTCATTGGCTGATTGTCAGTTGTTTATGCAGTAGATCTCTTCTAGCAGTAGGCTAGCCTATCATCCATCCCATCCTCCATCTGATCCATGTCCTACAGGTCGCCCAAGTCTCCCCTCAATTCTGCCTTAGTTTCTTACATTTTCCCTAGAATTTCTTCTTCTCTCCTTGAGAAAATCCAATCATATTTCTCTCTCTTGATGATTCTTGGTAGAACCTAGGTTCCCTAACACCTCACTCCAACCTCGTACACCTTTTCCACCCACTCTCACACCCTCAAAACAGCCAAAACTACTCTCGGGCTCCTCCTGCAGGCCTCCTGTAGAACGTTGTTTTTCCTCCCGTAGATTTCTTATGTCCTCCTGTAGATTTTCCGGTGGGCTTTCTTTTGAAGGCTGAGTGTGGGAAAAGCCTCTAGAAGGCCACTTGAGACCTCCTAGGACCCATCCACACCATCCTACATCATATCAAGTTCCAGAACCACCCTTCAACACCACCTATTCGCTGCCACATTCACAAACAGATAAATTATATGCATGTCAAATTCACATAAAAAGATATAAATATCCCAAAAGATGTTTTTTTGCTCATTTACTTCCATAAATAATTTAGTTAGATGTTGTTTACTTCCTTGAGTAGATAATGGCATTATTTTCATGGTTTTCATAGTGCTTTCTGCAAAAGTAGGGTTAGTTGGTTAATTATGATTTACTTGGTTTTCTTTACATTTTAGTCTTTATCCTTTCTGTAGTTAGAGTAGTATCTGTAGAATAATCTTTCTCTCCTTTCATCACATATAGAGCTTCTTCTTGAATCCATAGAATTTGGCTTGAGCTCCTAGTGATCTTGTGCCGGCTGACCAAGTGACAACCTGTAGTAAGAACTAGTACTTGTGCATACAGCACCATTGCTTCCAATTTTGTTACGAACTACCAGGTTGATAAGAGTAAAGTAGGCAGCCCAGGAGTTGCAGCATTATTGTTGCAATACTGGTGCTCACCACTTTCATTGATTTCTTTTTGTTATTTCTCATGTGTTCCTTAGCTTGGGTTGATTTATTAGTCCTGGAAGCCCTAGTTGAACAAACTCTCTAGAAGTCTTGTAATAGCTTGGGTTGAGTTACTAGTCCTAGAAGCCCTAGTTGGAAAAATGCTCTGAAAGCCCTGTAACAACTTGGGTTGAGTTACTAGTCCTGGAAGCCCTAGTTGGACAAATGCTCTAGAATCCCTTGGTGGGTTGAGTTGCTAGTCCTGGAAGTCTTACTTGGACAAATGCTTTGGAAGCCTTGTATAATTTGTGGGTTGAGTTACTAGTTCTGGAAGCCTTGGTTGGACAAATGCTCTAGAAGCCCTGCATAAGTTGTGGGTTGAGTTACTAGTTCTAGAAGCCTTAGTTGGACAAATTCTATGGAAGCCATGTAAGGCTTGGATGGAGACCAATATGATGATTGTTTTTGGTGATGCCCAGTCATGAGGTGGAATCATTATTTGATGGGTTGAGGTGGATGGCCTCTGGAAGCCTTGTATGAGTTTTGATTGATGTGTTCTCTGAGATCCCACATTCATGCTTGGAATATGGCATGAGGGTGATTGGCTGAAGAGATACTTGGCTCAGCCAATCTATGGTCTAGTGGAACATGATAGTCCCATCACCGGTTGGTTCATTGCATTTATTAATGGAAAAAAATCATTCCCTTGATTTTCATGTGCAAATGTGCTGATGTATATATGGATTTTGATGGCTGATATGTTTATTGTATTTATGTTCCTATTATGTTTTTTATATTCACATTTACCCCAAAGGGTGTTACAGAGTGGTATCATAGCTTATAGGTTCAAACACTTGGACTGGATGGGCTCTATCATAGGTGAAATGAAGAACAAAGGTTTAAATTTTAGACATTTTTGTTATATCTGTTATAAGTTTTCTTTTGTGGCATATTAGAAGTTGAAATTTTTTCCATATCGAAGTTAAATTCCACTGATAATGTGGTATCAGATATTGATTCACAATACTTTAGGAATTATGATCTAAGGAAGATGGCCTTCCTTTATGCACCTTTAAACAGGTCATGTTGGAATTTCTGCAATATATTATCTTCTGTAGGTTTTCAGAAGCTAAAAAAAAATTGACATTGAGGGGACGTACCACTGATTATGTGGTAGAAATTTCGGATATTGGGTCGCAATATTTTAGCTTTGTGGATACTCCTATAATTGTGCACCAAATATGATTGTGTTGGTATTTTTGTTATAACTTTTCATCTATGAAATCTCAGAAGTTGAAAATTGAACCATAGTGAGGGAAAATACCACTAACCATATGATTTAGTTTCCATAACTTGTACTACTACACTTTAGGATATATGCATTGAATCATTCGCTATATTATTTTGCATGCAAAGTGTTTGATGAAATGCTTAAATAGTTCAATGATTAATTGCATACAAACTGTTTGATAAAATGCCCCAATCAGTATGTTTTTTGTGGTTGGGGATAGTATTGATGTGTAATAGTATTCTTGTAGTTGATATATGCTTACTTGTATGCAAATAGTTTGCTATATTAGTTTGCATGTAAAGTTTTTGAAGAAATACTTACATGCAAATGTAATAGTATAGTAGTTATTTGAAGAAAATGTAAAAGTACGGTAATTGTGAAGAAATTATTTTTTTTTTATGGGATAATAATGTAGTATGATAAAATGGATGTAGCTAATCTATGCCTATTTTCATGCAAAGAATTTGAAGAATTGAATGTAGGGAATTTGAAAGGTTGCATGCAAGGAATTTGAAAGGTTGCATGTAAGGAAATGGAAAAGAGGCATGCTTTTAGTTATTATGTTACAAGTGGAATAAGTGCAATGTTTTTAACTTAGTCTCATACAAATGTATGAGAAATAAAAATCAATTTCTTTTCAAGTGTTGTCAAATTTAGTAGAGCTTTAGAGATCCCATTTCCATAATTGGACATTGGAGATCAGGCCATTATTGTAGCTTCCTCCTTCTACCTTAGTGTGGACCATGGATAGTAAGGGGGTATGCTTATAGGTTGTTAGTTTTGGTGAAAGATGATTTCAAGTTAATAGACATGATGTCTTGATTTTTGGAACATGTGACTGACTGTGTATGGATTATATGTTGCTTACATGTTTATTTCATGATACCTACTTACATCCTTGTATGTTAGGTTACATTTTTGAATATTTTGATTACATGCATCAGTATTGTAGGTTGATTACAAGAACTGATCGATTATGTTCGACTACATGCGGTTATGCGGTTATGCATATTGGTAGTTGGTTTGACATTGCTTATGCATATTGTTGGTTGCATGTGGCAATGTGTACAATGGAGTAATGGTTGTTGTTATGCATGTATTGTCGTGGCCATCATTATGCATGTATAGTAGGTCAAACATGCCTTGTGAAGTCATTGTATGCAATTTAGTTCATCATGATGCTATTGGTTGTTATGATGCTAATGAGCTAGTTGAGATAGAGCAAGGGATGCAGATCATCATAATGAGGTTGCAACATTAGACTTTGGGATAAGAGTAGATCATCATATAGGTAGTGTATGTTTGGCATGCAGGTATGTGAGTTAAGGATTATTATATGCATTTGGGTGTTATACATTAGGTTTATGAACATGTATTTGATGCTATGGTTACATTCATGATAGATGTTAGATGATTAGTGTGGTTATATGGACGTGTCAGATATTCAAGAATGATAGTAACTTGTAGTTGTATGCATTGTTATTGTTGTTTTATATTAGATAACCTGATGATTATGTTGTATGTTGTTGATGAGCATGGTATATAGTGTATTGTTGTTATATGCTATTAACTTGATGATTAGAGTCATTTCATTGAGATATTGATGTTATAATTTGGATTGGTCATATGCATGATGGTTATGTTCATTGAAGATATTGATGTTATATGTATTGTGTTAACCTGGTTTGACCTATGCAGATGGTTATGGTTGTGATATTTAGGTATGGACCAAAATATTTGTGAGATGGTGTCATACTAATCTAGATTGACTTTGCATATGTGTGAACGATAATTGTGTATGAGTTTACGATGTGAACATGTTAGTTAGATATTGTTATGGATATCATGATTGTATGAGTGCTTGAGTTGATGTGTTGTAAAGTTATATATGCTAACTAGATTGATTGTGCAGACAAGATCACCTTCCCTGAGATACATTAAGGTATCAATTGCTTATGTCGTATATTTGGTGCTTGACTATTGATTATGTCATCTAGATGGTTTATTTAACATGGTATGAATGTTTGATGAATTGCATAATATGAGTGTGTTCACATGATCTTGTTTTAAGATGATTGTACTAAAATATATGTGTTGAGACAGTTGATATGTACTTGAGTATAGTAGGTTATAGTTGTAGTATTATGACTGATGACTATGATTTGACTATGGATTATGACATGATTATTAGTTTTGGTAACAATTGATTTCAAATTAATAGATATGATTGTCTTGATATTTGGAACATGTGGTTGACATGTGTGAGCAGTTGTAGGATAACATGCTTAGTATTAGCATGACAAGGTAATAGTTGATGTGTCTATATAACTAACAGTTGGGTGGTGTGACAACATATAGTAAGCCTTGATTCCGACAAGGCAAACAAGAAAAAGAAAGGAATTGGGCAAGAATTCCTTTGGCTATGTTTGGAAACCCTAATTTCGAGCGAATGAGTGCTTTGTGCACAGGAAGTCTTCTTAACCTTGATTTTGTTTGACATTATGTGGATATGTGCAATATTCATGAACATGCACTTGATAGGTATATTAGCTGTATTTAGCTACAGGTGGATTTGTTAAAGGATTGGAGTCCCTTGAGAGACAGAGTGGATGTGTTCAGTTGCAAGAAGTGTGATTGGCACAATTAGATGATGTAACTGGTGTATTGTTATGCTTAATTATACATTGACAGTTATGTGTTTATGGTAGCATGATGCAGGGGGTTGCATGGCAAGACATGTTTCAATGAAATATTGAAGGTGGCTCAGGTTGAGCTTTCCTTGGGAACCATGGGGATTGAGTCATGGTGTCAGTCTTGTGCTTGTGGTCTTTTGAGCTTGATTTGCAATTTTTTTTATGTCTGGGGCAAGGCCTTGCCACTTTGTTGTAGTGTCATATCATTATGGGCTTTCGTGGTCTTCTTCTTGGTTTTTTTTCTTATCTTCTCTTTTATTGTTTTGAGTACTGGGAATTGGTTGGGAAAGATGAAATTTGATGGAGCTCGAGGAGAGTTGTGTGGTACCTGAAAGGTAATGTAAGATTCATATGAAGCTTGGTGCATGAGTAAGCATATTGGAAGGTAAGACTATGATAGTCGGTTGGACTGGCTTAGTCCATTGTGGTAAATGGACGGTGGCAGTATAGTCATGAGAAAGGTAATAGGAAAAGGTAAAGTAAATGGATTTGAGGCATCATATGCCTTGGCTATTTTGGGAAATGTTGTTCTCAATGTTGCGCATGTGTTTCATGAATAAAGGAATTTCTCTTAACCTAGACCTTATGCTATCTAGTAATTATGTTATGATCATGATTATGTTGATGTTTATATATGTATACATGAATGTATGTATGTCGTTGTCTGACAAGGTCATGATTGTTTTATGCTAATGATTATATATGTATGTATCTATGTATCTATATCATTATCTGATAGGGATTGTCAGGGGTCATTCTTGTGAAGGAATAATTGCTTACACAACTGAATGGCATGAAGAGGTTCCTAGTTCATGAGGAATCAAGTGGCAAGAGTAGTCATGACAAATATGTGAGGTCAGTATCATGTGGTTATGAGTTGATATTATGTTATTATATTATGTCTATTTCATGGACAGGTTATACCAAGGGATACATTAGAAAAGTGAAAGCAGTGTGGTCTGCGACATGCTAGGATAAGCATGGACAAGATACCAGAAGAAAGGTTTCTTCGTAAGAACAGTGTGGTTTTGGATGTGTGGTACTATTGTTGTACATGTTTCATCTATGATGTGTGCACTTGTGGTGTTGTGTATACATAGCATGTGTACATGTTATTTATGTAATGTTATGTACAAGATGGTACAAATAGGGTTGTGCGAATATTGCATATGGGGTGTTGTATACATATTATACTGTCTTCATGATGTATATGTAGCATGTGTGAATATGGTGCTCTATGCATGTTGGATATGCAGTGTTGTGTAAAGATAATGCTATGTACATGTTGGGAATGCAATGTTATGTACAAGTAGTGTTGCGTGCATGTTGTACATGTGGTTCTATGTACATATGGTGTGGTGTGCATGATTGTATGAGTGGTGATGTGTGCATGTGGTGTTGTGTACATGTTGTACAACTGGCACTGTGTGCAAGTGATGTTGTGTACATGTCTTGCATGTGGTGCTATGTACATGTGGTGTCGTGCGTGTCGTACTGTGTACATGTGGTATTGTGTACACATTGTACAAGTGGTGTGGTGTACATGCAGCGTTGTGTAGGTGGCATTGTGTACATATGATGTTGTGTACATGTGATGTTGTGCACACATTGTGTAGGTGGTGTGGTGTACCATTGGTACCGTGTACATGTTGTACATATGGTACTGGTGCACATGTGGTATTGTGTGCATGTCATACATGCTCTGTTGAGGGCATGTGGTATTATGTATGTGCATCATGTAGTCATGGTATTGCAGCATGTGTACTTGTTGTGATGTACTCTGTGTAGGTACATGTATTGGGTGGTGTTGCACATCAAGTATAGATCAATGCATTGTGTTTTACACTGGGTGTAGGTGTATGTGTTGTATGCCAGGTGTAGATGCATGTATTTCATGGTGTGGTATGTTGTGTGGTTGTATGTGTGTGATGCACACTATGGGTATGGGTGTAAAGTTGAGGAGAAGGAATTGGGTGATTGTTTGGTGTGGCAACTGATCCAAAGTGCGTACGAGATACAAACAAAGGAAGAACCTAAGGATTGATTAAAGGATAAGTATTGGTATATTCTTTCAATTTTATTATCCATGTGATTTGCGATTATGGTATATGATGATTACATGTGATCTATAATTTTGATTTATGATGGTTGTATGTCATTTATGATTTTGATGGTTATGTTTTGAGATAACCTAATGTGATATCTTTATATATGCTGACTTGGTCAAATATGCTAGTTTGACTTGTTGTGATAGGAAGCGAACATGATTGCAAATGTACCTTATTGATCAGCTACCAATGAGGTGTGATGTGAATTTATTCCAATTTATTTCAAAACTAATGTAAGTTATGTACTTGGTACAGGAATGCATGAAATGCTCATTTTGGTGATTAAAATCGACTGCAAGAATTGGCAGCAACAACAAAGGAATTGAAACATGCAACAATATGCTGGTAAAGCACTTCAGGAGTAAGGCCATTGTGGGACACTAGTACTCAATAGTGTTCATTTATTTCCATGATCATGCTATGACTGTTATGATGTGTTGAGGCAATATATGCCTTGTTTTTTGTATCTTCCAATGTGAGGAAGCCTTGCCAAGGGATGGACTTCCTGTGATGGGGGTGCCAATGGAACTTGGAAGGTGAGTGATTGCATGGAAGGAGTGACCAGATTCGCAAGGGACTATGTAGCAGAGAAGGGAAGGTCACAAATGGATTTGTTTTGGTCATTAGCATTGCCATATGGAATCAGATACACATTGGGAGTTTACCCTAGAACAATGATTTGGTAATTGTTCGCTGAGAGGACAAGTGGCATGGGATTATAACAATGGACATTGGATGCAAATTTGACCATGCAGTGGATTCTGGACTTCCTAGGAAGGAGGTGGATCCTGGTATTAATTTGAGGGTGGAGGTGTGAGCCTCTAGATTCCTTTGTTGGGGATGAATGCATCATATTTTTTTATTTTCTTGTTGAGAAAATGTGCGTATGTGTATATGTATTTGTGGTTATTGTAAATACCGCAATGAGTTTTGTTATAAAGCTCTAGTATGTGGTATGTTGTCATGATGTTTTGATTTTGAGTAGGTCTTTCATTGTAAATACTACAACAAGTTATGTTATAAAGCTCCATGGGTAGTATGTTTTTTTTTCAGTGGTCATGTGGTTATAGGTGTCATTGAACACCGAGGATGACGTTCCCCCAAGGGGGAGGGTTCTATAATAGTCTTGGTGAAAATTCCATGTAAAAATATATAAATACCACAGATGATGGGACACGTATTCCAAGCTGAATGGTGGGCGAGACATCCTAGGGGTTGTTCATTTGGTTGTTTATGGCTAAGGAAATTGGCAAAGGCAATGGCTAAGGCATTAAAGAGGCAAAAATGTATTTTGGCACATTTATTTATGAAAATAATGGAAAATAGGAGAAAAAGTAGGTGAAAGGTCACAGGTTTCATGTGAGGAGGAAAATGATGGAAAATGATGGAAAATGAAGAAAATAGAGGCCTCATTCATAAAAAGGCTTCTGAGGATTAGTTGGCAAGCTTCTTCCTTTCAGTGTGAACCTTTATTCAGTTCAGTTTTGGAGCTCTCTCATTATTCTCTCTCTTTCTCATACTCTTGGAGACTTAGAGTTTTCTTGGAGCACTCTTGGTGGGTGTGGCATACTTGGATTCTTATATCAAGAAGGCAAAGGAAGAGCAGGAAAGCACAAGAGGGAATCAACATCAGCAACTAAATCAGATTGCTTGCAGGTACCAAGTTGCATGTATGATTTCTTCACTAGTTTTGGCATGCATGGCACATGCATGTGGTTTATTGTTTATGACCTATCATTGACATAGATGATGGCTAGGATTGACAGTGGATTTCCTAACCTTGACATTTCTTGGATAGCCATGGTGATTATGGGTTTACTTTCATTGCTTTGTTTTGGTTGGTTCTCATGTTTCCTTAGCTTGGGTTGAGTTATTAGTCCTGGAAGCCCTGGTTGAAAAAATGCTCTGGAAGCCCTGTAACAGCTTGGGTTGAGTTACTAGTCCTAGAAGTCTTGGTTGGACAAACGCTTTGGAAGCCTTGTAACAACTTGGGTTGAGTTACTAGTCCTGGAAGCCCTGGTTGGACAAATGCTCTGGAAGCCCTTGGTGGGTTGAGTTACTAGTCCTAGAAGCCTTGGTTGGACAAATGCTTTGAAGCCCTGTATAAGTTGTGGGTTGAGTTACTAGTTTTGGAAGCCTTGGTTGGACAAATTCTTTGGAAGCCCTGTATAAGCTGTGGGTTGAGCTACTAGTTTTGGAAGCCTTGGTTGGAAAAATGCTCTAGAAGCCATGGAAGGCTTGGATGCAAACCAATCTGATGATGGTTTTTGGTGATGTCTGACCGTGAGGTGGAATCACTATTTGATGGGTTGAGGTGGATGGCCTCTGGAATCCTGGATGAGTTTTGATTGATGTGTTCTCTGAGATCCCACATTCATGCTTGGAATAGGGCATAGGGGTGATTGGCTGAAGAGAGACTTGGCTCAGCCAATCTATGGTCAGGTGGAACATGGTAGTCCCATCATCGGTTAGTTCATTGCAATTATTAATGAAAAAAATTCATTCCCTTGATTTTTGTGTGCAAATGTACTGATGTATATATGGAGTTTGATGGATGATATGTTTATTGTAATTATGTTCCTGTTATGTTGTTTATATGCACATTTACCTTGGAAGGTGCTACACCCTCCTTTTGAGAGGAAACCTCGCAAGAACTCTTCTTTTCTGATAGAACTTCAAATGATGAACCCCAAAACCTATGAACCTTAACCAAGACCACTCCAAGACCAAGTAAAAACTCTCCTTTTTAAGAACTTATTCTAGCGAATTCAACTCAAGTCAAACCGACTTCACAACTGCTGCAACACTTTCTTTAAACTCAACATTAGACCTACAACTTTAACTATAATTTTGGCCTTCAATTTTCATCCCTTGCTGCAGAAACCCTAGGTGGAACGTGTGAGGAGTTTATGGTGAATTTAGCTTCTTTTATTCTTCACTAGGGAAACCTTCTCTTCCTTGATTACTTGGATTACAAACTTGACTTCTTTTCACAAAAATTTTGGCTTCCTCTGCAACTCATCCTCATTGCAATAAAGTGATGCCCTAGATATCGCACATGTGAAGGGATGTAGCCCAAAACAAGTCAGAATTTTGGTTTTACTTCTACTTTTCCTTAATCTTATTAGGTATTCTTATATTTTTATAGAAATTCTTGTATGTGTATAAAATGAGGGTGAGTGCTACTTATATATAGCCTTCCATGGTGGTTGAATAGCTCTATCTTGAAGCCGACTTGTCCTCTTCTAGTAGGTTGCATCTCCTTGAAGTTCAATTTGTTTCTTGTACACTTGAAAAGGTCCTGGAGGGTTTTTTACTCTAACTTTGACTCAAATAAATGCTCTTTACAATATGTAGTGTTGTTTTTGTTTCTCGAAGGAAATTCTTGGTTTCGAAACTGCACCAAGAATCTCTGCTTAGAAATAAATCCCTCTCTTGCTGAAACTTGATCAAAGTGCGAACGTCTAGTTTCAATAGAAAAACATAAAGAGTTTGGTGGAGGAAAATACGAGAGATCAGATAATTAAGTATTCATACCGAATACTTATTCAATCAAATATAATAGATGCATGTAGAAGAATTCTACAGCCAATCATATATAAATTCAAGAGATGACAAAAGGTAACAATTAAATGATGCAGAGGAGCTAATTTAAACAGACTGTTCTATTAGCTAATTTCAGTGTAGATGATAACTTTGCAGCGAGATTTCAGGAAGGTTGATACTCAAACCTAACCTTTCCCTAACTCCTTTGTTACCTTGAACATATGCAGAAACATATTATGAAATAACAAGGAAAGACATACATGAGAAACAATTATTGTCATGAAACTAAAGCCAAAATACCTCAATTAAAATTCCCGTAATAAAAGTCTTTACAAAAATGGTAGGGTTTTGGCATCAAAATCCAACCTCTTTACAAAGTAAATGAAACAATATATAGGAAAACATCTTCCTCAAACCATCACTAGTCTATAGGAAACAAATCCTATCAAATAAACTAAAAATACAATATGCTGTAGAAAATCTAGAAATGGCATGAAGTCTTTTGCCTTTAAATCTGGGAGTGATCCTTTAGTTTTTTATTCTTCTGCTAAGAAATATGAATTTGTTTAAGATTCTTCCCTATAAATTTGGAAATGATTGCTTGACTGCAGATTTTGTTCCCTCAAATTTGGAAATTGGCTCATTGATTGCTTATTGGTTGCCTTTAGTCTTAAAACTGGTTACCCATTTTTTGTCACTAATCTGCTTTAATCTTCTACCTGTTGATCTTTTACCTTAGAATATTGAGGTTGTGGACGCTGCTCCCTAAAACTCAGTTAATATGCCCATAATATGGTTGACTGATCCCTTTTTATAGAATTGATTAATCCCCTATCCTTTGATAAAATTCTTTGATAATTCAATTATCTTAATTATCCTTTAGGTGCTTAATCATTATTGAGAAATTTGGAAATGATTTGGAAATAATTGATTTTTTGTCACTCAATAATTTTTAAAAACATAAATCTTAAATTTTTGGGAATAAGTTATTTTGATAAAAATATTTCCCAAAAAATTATAAAATCATATTTCCATATTTCCATGAATTCTATAAATGAAAACTCAAAATATTTCCTCAAATGATTTTATCCTGTAAAACCATTCATTGCTTGAAATCCATGTCTTGTTTTGACTGGTAAATTGTTCCTTTCCTCATGAATTTCATAAATCAAATCCCAAAATATTGCTCTGTAAACCTATCCATTGTTTTGAAAACCATGTCCTGTAATACTTCTCCATCGTAGCATTTATTTGTTTATGAATTTCATAAATAAAATTGAAAACAATTTACCCAAATCAATCACTGTTTTCATATTTAGTTTTTTCCACTTTTGGTTTACTTATGAATAAATGAAACTTGATAAATAAGTCTCCTTTTTCTGTGAAAACCATCTACTACTTTGCTTCCTCGTGGTTTTGAAAACCATGTCTCACTTTTCAACTCCCTTTTTTACTTCTGTAAAAACTTTGGATAAGAAATTATCCAAATTTTCTCTTCACAGACTCTGTAAAGTTTCATTTTTACGTCTATAAAATTATTCCACAAGGAAGAAATCTATTTAGAACATTTGAATGAATTATTTTTTAAATTTACTTCTGAAACATGTATCTTCATTTTTACCTGCATGAGGATATATTTTGATTGTTGGCCTAGCCTCCTCTTCCTTCAATCTTTTACTCGTAAGTTCATTTAAGAAAAATACAACTGTGAAAGTATTCCCTTCATTGTCTCCTTCCATACAAACTTTGTAATGCTTACATACCTCGTAGATCTTCCCTCCTGATATTTATAAATTCAAATGAATGTAAAAAGTAGTTTAGGTAGCCCCCCACAGACCATTGATTTAACGTTTCACACATATCGAGGTAATTTATATAATGGTTTTTTAATGTTTGAAATGAAGGGTTGGGACATAAGTTTGTTTTGACTCATTGATTTTGACTTTTGATTTGTTGTTGTTTGTTGGTATATAACATGGATTTGGAAATTGGGTTTGGCCTGATAATTGTTTTTAAATAAAAAGTTTTAACAAATTAAATAAATAGTTTTATAAAATATATAATTTCATAAAATCAAATTTATTTAATTTCAAAACTAAAAATGGCACAGAAAAATACATAGGAACTATTTGCGTCATCAAATCTATATATGCCATATGATTTGGCGAAGGAATAAACTGGAATTTTTTTTATTTATTTTTTTTTTTTTTTTTTTTTTATTTATTTTTTTTTTTTTTACTTTTAAGGGTGTTAGAAAAAGTTACAACATCATGCTCCAACTGGGGACTGCTTCCCCTTGTGGGATGTAGAGAACTAGTAGACCAACTTCCTTGATTCTGTTGGGCATGTAGTCTTGCCATAAGAAAATTAATCATCTGCACTCTTAAACCTTTAATCTATGGCCTGAAACCTGTTCTTCACTCTGAAATATGTAAGCTGCCAAATAAAATCAAATTATCAGCTGCTGCAAGTAAAAGTAAGTAAATAAATGCTTAATCCATTGGGGTAGTGGAGTCAATAGTCAACAAATTTTCTTCTACCTATCTCCTGCAACTTATTGCACTTCAAGCAAACCAAAGTACATACTGCAAGCTTGAAATACAAATTGAAACAATTGTTGTTCTACTGCACACTGAAATTGATTTATTCTGAAAACCACACACTATATACTGAATTCTGAAAATTATTGCATACTTAAACTGAATGATCTACTGCACACTGAAACTAAATGATATTTTGATTCAATCCCACACACCTCTATCTAACTGAGTTGAAAATATGTATTGTTAAGTGTAATCAAATTTCCAATGTAACCATGTGGGAAGTGGATTAATTGGCAGATCACTTTGCATGCAGTTGAAGATATGAGAAATATTTACAATATAAAACTCAAATTACATGAGTAAATGATACTTACAACTGAATTTTGAAGATTGAATCCTTTTTAAATATCTAAAAATTCTTGGCATTGCCATGGTTTTTAAAAACATGGAGTTGCATGTCATTATCATAGCAAGATATGTATTTTTCATTTTGAACCAACAAAATTTGGAACCTAGTGGAATCGTCATATAAACAAAGTGGAGCTGTCAGGTGAAGGAATTGCAACCAATATCAAATGCCTACTCCTTGTTCACCATCAAGGAATAGATCTAGCCTTAATAATTCTCTCGGGAAAGATTTATTTGTTACTTCTCTCCCCGATAGTGTTGCCAAATGTTGTTTATGTTTCTCGAAGGCAATTCTTGGCTGTGAAATTGCACCGAGAAACCAACTCGACCAGACTTTAGGTTAAATATAGCCCTCGAACCATAGGGGTATCCCTTAAGTGTTACGAGGATATTTTTAACGTTGTTCACTTTCACTAGAGAACAAACTTTGAAGCACAATGACCCTCTATTATTTGTTGTAGGTGGTTACTAATGAATATCCAATCTCTTCTGAGAAATATATCCCTCTCTTGCTAAAACTTGATAAAAGTGCCAAAGTCTAGTTTCAACATAAAAACATATCTTAAAGAGTATGGTGGAGGAAAATAAGAGAAATCAAATAATTAAATATTCATATTGAATATTTAATCAATTAAATATAGTAGATGTCTGTAGAATAATTCTACAACCAAACAAATATACATTCAAGAGATGACAAAAGGCAACAATTAAATGATGCATAGAAGCTAATTTAAACATATTGTTCAATTATCTAATCTGAATGTAGATGATAACTTTGTAGCAGGCTGTCAGGGAGGTTGATACTCAAACCTAACCTTTCCCTAACTCCTATGTTACCTTGAATATATGCATAAATAAATTATGGAATAACATGGAAAGACATACATGAGAAACAATTTATGTCATAAAACTAAATCCATAATACTTTAATTAAAATTCCTGTAATAAAAGAATTTTAAAAATGGCAGGGTTTTGGCATCAAAATCCAACCCCTTTACAATGAAAATGAAACAATATATAGAAAATCATCTTCCTTAAATTGTCACTAGTCTAAGGAAACAAATCCTATAAAATAAACTCAAAATACAATATGCTGCAGAAAATATGGAAATGGCAGAAAGTCTTATGGCTTTAAATTTGGGAGTGATCCTTTAGTTTGTGACTCTTCTGCTAAGAAATCTGAAGTTGTTTAAGATTCTACCCTGTAAATTTGCAAATAATTGCTTGACTGTTGATTTTGTTCCCTCAAATCTAGAAATTGGCTCATTGATTGTTGATTGATTTACTTTATTCTTGAAATTGGTCGCCCATTTTTTGTCACGAATTTGCCTTAATCTTCTTCCTATTGATCTTTTACCTCAGAAGCCTAATGTTGTTGAAGATACTCCCTAAAACTCAGTTAATATGCCCATAATCTGGTTGACTGATCCTTTTTATAGAATTGATTAATCCCCTATCATTTGATAAAATTCTTTGATAATTGAATTATCTTAATTATCCTTCAGGTGCTTAATCATTGTCGAAAAATTTGAAAAGTATTTAGAAATCATTGATTTTCTGTCACTTTTTAATTTTTAAAAATATAAATATTAAATTTTTGGGAATGAGATATTTTGATATTTATATTTCCCAAAATATTATAAAGTCATATTTCCATATTTCCATGAATTCCATAAATGAAAACTCAAAATATTTCCTCAAATGATTTTATCCCGTAAAATCAATTTCTTTTTTTGAAATCCATGTCTTGTTTTGACCTATAAAAGAGTTCATTTCCTCATGAATTTCATAAATCAAATCCCAAAATATTGCTCTATAAACCCATCCATGGTATTGAAAATCATGTGCTCTAATACTTCTCCATTGTAGCATTTATTTGTTTATGAATATCATAAATGAAATTAAAAACAATTTACATAAACCATTGATTGTTTTCATATTTAGTTTTCCCCACATTTGGTTTACTTATGAATAAATGAAACTTCATAAATAATTCTCCTTTTTCTATGAAAACTATCTACTATTTTGCTTTCCCATGGTTTTGAAAACCATATCTCCCTTTTCAACTTCCTTTTTACTTCTGTAAAAAATTTGGATAAGAAATTATCCAAATTTTCTCTTCAGAGGCATTTTCCTTTTTATTCTTTTCCTCCTTTTATCGATAGTATAAAACATTATTTCACTGCTCTGTAAAATTTTATTTTTACCTCTGTAAGATTATTCCACAAGGAGGAAATCTCTTTATAACATTGGAAAGATTTATTTTTCAAATGTACTTCTAAAACATGTATCTTCATTTTTACCTACATGAGGATATATTTTGATTGTTGACCTAGCCTCCTCTTCCTTCAATCTTTCACTCGTAATCTCATTTCAGAAAAATACGATTGTAAAAGTCTTCCCTCTATTATCTCCTTCCGTACATACTTTATAATATATAAATTTTCTTATATACCTCATTGACCTTCCCGCTTGATATTTATAAATTCAAATCAATCTAAAAAGTAGTTTTACAACGGTTTTGTGGGGCGTAGTAGATGGTAAATGGTGTAGGTAGGGGGGTCTACAATACATGAAATGAGAACATGTGTAAAAGTTAGTTTTTTAGTGTTTGAAATGAAGGGTGGGGACATAATTTTGATTTGGCTCATTGATTTTGACTTTTGAGTTGTTGTTGGCGATGTATATAACATGGATTTGGAAATTGGGTTTGACTCGATAATTTTTTTAAATATATATATATTTTTAATAAATTAAATAAAATAATTTTATAAAAATATAAATAATATATAATTTTATAAAATTAAATTTAGTTATTTTCAAAACTGAAAATGGCATAAAAAATACATAGGAACTATTTGCCTCATCAAATCTATATATGCCAGATGATTTGGCTAGGGAATAAACTAGAAATTTTTTATTTGTTGTTGTTGTTGTAACTTTTAAGGGTGCCAGAAAAAGTTACAACATGTAACATGCCCAAAAGGTTCTTCCATATATGACAATGACTTTATGACTTGTTGACACAAAGACAAACCATAAAAGCACTCAATGGGTGCTTGACCTATAAATCAAATAACCTTGAGCATGAAACCCATGCCTCTAGAATAACATTAATAAATTTATTTTTCTCTTTACATCAAATACATAAAATCATGATTACATATGTCATTATGAAGACCGAACCTAGTTACATATTTCAACACTCCCTCTTAACTAGGGAGGTATTCATAATCCATATAGGTACTTGGATATTCTCAAACTAGAGAATTCTCATAAGAAGGGTCAGTTTGGTAATCCATTTCATAAGCTATATTATCAACTTATACCAGAGCATATTATCATACCCACCAACATCGTCACATAACTAGGCATTGACTAACAACTCTATCTCTCCATAAGATCAAAGCATAATGCTAACGAGACCAATAATTGATAGACTCCGTCATCATTTTCTCTCAAGGCACATACCCCACAGGGGTTTTCAAAGGGTATGTCCTTTTAGGACAATTCCTATCTTGGAATTACACATCCTTACAGAATTTACTCTTCAACTACTCTTACCTATTGGATGCCCTACCACATCCTCAAAGAGTATGGGAATCAATCTCAGATGCTTAGCCAATCCTCCATTCTTTCTTCACAACACGAAGACAAGAATGATGTGTTTATATCTCCCTCTTAAGTAGGGAAGATATACTCATTCCTATAAAGAGGAATATACCCAAGCTCACTCTTACTCAGGGACTTGTCCAATCTCCCTCTTAACTAGGGACTTGTTACCAACAACAACTATCTACTCTTTGGTGGAGATCATGGTACTATCAATTGCTTGTAGGGTTCCTCCTTTCGATGTCTTCTTAATTATGGAGCCTTCATCTTCTAGATTTCCTTCATAGGGCATCAACCATCCACCACTTTCCTTTTAATGAACCATAATGTTGAACCAATAGTCATGTCATCCTTCATTTCATCAGAAATTGATCTTTCAATCCACATTTGGCTTTTCTTCACATAACTACCTTTTCCAAGTCATGTTTATTTCAGGATCTTTCGTCCATTCCCATGACTACTAGTTGTAGGTGACATGTACAATTCTCTTTTCGGTAGCCCCATTTCAATCCAACTAGATGTTGTTCAAAACTTAAAAAGAACATAAAATCAAAGTTACCTTTTATGATTGCTTTTCATCATGATATCTTCTTTTTGCAACATCAACATCCTGCACTTTCAATGTTAATGGTCTCCTTCCTTCACAGACTTTATCAAGGTAATCATACCTTCTCTATGGAGATGTCATAGCTAATTATTCTAGTTATCAGATGTTGATCACTTATCGTATCTTATGTGACTATAGTTTCATCTTTCATGAACTCTTATTCCTTTCAAATATTGCTTCCCGAGGAATTTCTATACATAATTCCTTCATCTTTTCAACCACCTCATATTCCATATGAGGTCATATTATGTTTATTTCATCTTGTTAATATGTGAACTAGTTCGATACATATGTCTTCATGCATATTTTCAAAGGAAGAGATCCTTCTCCTTCGATCATGCTGATGAGATAGAGGATTCAACGATGGTATCCATAACTATATGATGTCATGACTTAATCTATCAAATATGTACATACCTATTTTCTCCTTTTGGTCATCTGGACTTCCTTCGACAACTTCCTTTCCTTGCTTTAAATTACTTCAACCATCTTGACATGTTGCACTCCTTTGTTATCATACCATCATCCTTCTAAACAATGGATCGCACACAAGGTGGAATTATCAGCGAGCCCCTTGCTTCTTCCAAGTAGAGGTGAACCTTCTAATGAAGATTCCATTGGAGGATCTTGATTTTCATCATTCTGCAAATGCTCCTTCCTAATGATGATGATGTATGATGAATTATTTCAACCATATATACTACTTATCTTGGTTGACATTTTTCATGCTTTCAATGAGGTTTCCATGAGCTACCTCGTTTCTATCATGATGACTGCTACAACCCTGTAGACTTCTACTTCAATTATCCTTTCAAGTTCTATAATGATTTCATTAGATCTTGCTTCAATAATATTCTTCTAATATGCTTCCATCTTCTAATATGATGCATCCTATCATACTTAGAATGCTTCCTACCATGATAGCTATCTAAAACTAAAAAGAACTAAGTGAAGGAGATTATCTCAGTCATAATAGAGATATTTCACTTCCTCCTTCTTTGATTTCTTCGTCTTAGGTTCTTCCACTTCTTTGGTGATATGGGCTTCATTCCTTTCTTTACTTTTCTTTACTTTTCTTTTTTTCCTTCTTGAGTTTAGGAAAATCTCTCTTGAAATTCCCATATTCTTGACAACCATAGCATTGGATCTTTGACATATCGATCTTCTTCTTTCTCTTAGGACCAAAATTCCCCAATTTTCCTTTTCTCCTAGCCATGGAAACAAATGATTGAACTTGTTCATTTGATCCCAAAACTTCTTGCCTTCAATCTCGTTTCTTTAATCTTACATAATGACCAGAGTTCACTGAATGGGGTGGCTTCCATCTTTCCATAAATGCTTGATACAAAGTTTCCCCATTCATTAGGTAGTGCATTGAGCACCATGGTGGTCATTTCTTTGTTGAGCGTTATTTTCCCTAACTCTTGCAGTTGGTTGCTTATTTGTGACACCCTCATAAGATATGAGGCTATCCCTTCCTCAGTTTATACCTTCATCTTGTATAGCTCAGTTCTCAAAGATATAACTTCTCCTGCAATGCTTACAGAGAACAATTCTACCAACTTATCATAGATTTATTTTGAATTCTCCAACTTTGCTACATAAGGGATGAGGGAATCCTTGATTGATTCTATAAGGATTATTTGAGCCCTTATTTCTCCTTTCATATATTTTTCTAGAGCTTGAGCTTCTTATTTTGGTGAGTTGATGATTGAACCCTTAACATGGCCAATAACTTCATTCTCTATGAGGATCCAATCTATCCTCTTCTTCCATGCAAGGAAGTTTGATGACCCAACTAGTTTATTTCTTTCCTTGCAGAATGAAGTCATTTTGATAGTAGCTTCAATCATAGACACAAGAATCTTACTTTTAAAGTGAAAATGATCCTTTGATGGTGATATAATCAACTTGGTGCCTTCTTTACTTTGATGATCTTTTATGATGATTTCTTCCTCAAAGATGACAATACTTCTTCTTCTCCTTGAGTTGTGATGATGTGATCCTTGTGATGTGATGTATGATCCTCCTTAGATTGCTTGACCCTTATATATCACTTATCGATGGTTCAATCCTCTTTGATGTCTTGAACTTTCTTGATACTCCTTTTGATGGTGCTTCTACAAGATGCCTTTCCTTGTCTTTCCACCTTAGCTCTGATACCATGTTGAGAAATCTAGGGGCAACCAGATTAAGTGATTTCTCTTAAATTGATAACTACTTGTGATATATTTCTACTTATATTGATTAAATTCTTCTTCAACTTGATTATTATTGTGTTATTATCATCAAACAACTACCAAACAATGAAGAACAATGAGACAAGAGGACACAAGATATAGGTTATCAACTAGGGCCAAAACCTCTCCTTTTGAGAAGAAAAACTGCAAGAAATATTCTCTTCTTATAGAAATTCAAATGACAAATTCCAAGACCTATGACCCTTGACCAAGACCCCTCCAAGACCAAGTCAAAACTCTCCTTTTGAAGAACTTATTCTAGCGAAGTCAACTCAAGTCAAACCAACTACTACAACTCTTCCTTTGAACTCAACTTCAGACTTGCAAATTTAACTATAATTTTGACCTACAATTTTTGGCGCTTGCTTCATAAACCCTAGGTGGCACACATGACAAATTTATGGTGAATTTAGCTTATTTTCTTCTTCGCTAGTGAAACCTTCTCTTCCTTGATTGCTTGGCTTGAAAAATTGGCTTCTTGTCACATAAATTTCGGCTTCCTCTGCAATTCATCCTTATTGCAATAAAGTGATTCCTTAGATTTCACACATATGAAGAGATGTAGCCAAAAACATGTCAAAATTTCAGTTTTACTTTTGTTTTTGTTTCTCCTTCTTTTCCTTGCTCTTCTTATGTCTTTTTATCTTTTTGATAAAACTTATTATATGTGTATCAAATGAGGCCGAGTGCTACTTATTTATAGCCTTTGATGGCGGTCGAATAGCACCATCTTGAAGGCAACTTGTCCTCTTCTAGTAGGTCGACATCTCCTTGAAGGCCGATTTGTTGCTTGCATGATTGGCAAGGTATTGGAGGGTTTTTTACTCTAACTTTGACTCAAATAAATTTTCTTTACAATATGTAACATGCCCAAAAGGGTCTTCCATACATGACAATGGCTATTTATGACTTGTTGACTCAAACAAAAGCCCTAGAAGAACTCAATGGGTGCTTGACCAATAAATCAAATAACCTTGAGCATGAAACCCATGCCTCAAGAATAACAATAATAATTTTATTTTCTCTTTACATCAAATATATAAAATCATGCTTACATATGTCATTATGAAGACCTAACCTAGTTACATATTTCAACATCTTAGCCACCCCAACCCCAAAATCAATCTTGGCAACAAGGTGGATCTTATGGAATAAATCCATAATATTACCCATATTTCCCTCAATATCCTCAGTTCCAATCTTAATACTATCCATTTACACCACAACCTAAACCACAACCATAGTTGAATTTCGGTCAACCTCTCTAATTACCCTATGAAAAACCATCTCAAAGATCCACTCCCACTCAACTGCCTTCATAACCATTTCTGAACCCAAACAATAAAGTAACTCAACCCACTTACAATGTTGAGTTACATAATTTTCAAACAATTCCTCTTGATCTAAATGATATTCATCTTAGATCAAGATGAGTATTGCAAAAAATAGATCCCCTTGTTGTCATTGAAGAAAACATCTAGAAGAAGAATATCCAAAGGAGACTAAAGAATCATGGATTAGAGTTGATGGAGAGAATTCATTAGAACTTGAGATCAAGGAATTTCTTCTATGCCTATCATTAGATTCTTTATGTGTTCAAGTGACTAATCAACAAATAGTAAAAGATCTGAATGACATGGAAGAATGAGACATATAGAATGATCAAGATGAGCAAGAGAACCAAAATCATCACAACTATATTGAACTTTGGTTCCAAACAATCATTAAGTTGGAGCACCACTCTCTTCTTCAACAATTCTTGACATCATCTCAATCAAAGTAGTTGGTTTCTCATGTTCTAGTATATATGAAAGCAAATATTTCAAACCTACATATGTGTTTATTTTTCATCTTGCTATGCACATGGCTCCATTGGAATTATTCATATATGTGAAAAAGTTTTCCTTTTTCAAGTAGAGTAGGATAAAAAATAAAAAAAAGTCCTACTGTAATTTCATGTTTGTTTCAATTATGGTTCTTCAAATCACTTTTGGTTCTATGCTTGAGTTGGATGATGTGGGATTCATTAAAGCCCCCTTCTCACAATTCTTGACCTATCGACTTCAGCACGTCATCTGTGATCGATACTAGAGGTGTTTTTAGTACCTTAAGGCTTGTATGCCTTAATGGCAAGTTCTTTTGCTAATAAAAAATGGGAATACATTAATGTCCCATGTTTGTCGAATCTTCTAGGTGACTCGGCTACAACTTATTTATTGATACTTAGTAAGATGTACTTGGGCATCTTGACTCTCATTGACATTGATGGTAAGTAGTCTCATGTTGGATAATGACATTCATTACTGGTAATTAATCCAACAATTTCTTTCTATGTTTGACCTCAACAAAATTTATTCACATCTATAAGAATTATGCCACGCTGTAGATATGAATGAAGACTATATGGTTTCAACAACTTATAGTAGTGTTACAATAAATCAAGATTTAGTTCCTAGTTCTAGCAATAAAAAGGTACAAAGGTTCCATTTTGAGATTTCATCCTCTATTCATGCAACCAATTGAAAAGAAGTAGATCTGATTCTTACACTTCACATTTCATGATCAATAGTAATAGCCAAGATCTCCCAAATGCATAGCTTATTGAATTTTTTGGTAGGTGAAGGTATTTTGTTTTCTAATATTTATTCAAAAATTCCTTGAATGCTAATATACATGTATTTCAAAAATTTCTCATGTGACATTGCTTTCCCCATTTTCCAAAGATAGAAAACACCTTCAGTTGGGGGGGGGCGGGGGGGGGGGTGGTCTATTCATAACATTTTCAATTCCATATTCCATAACCTCATATATTATTGACCAACATGCTTCTCCCAACTGAGTATTGTTTCTCTTTGGTTCAAATATAGATATGTTTTGAAATGGTTTAGATTATGAGCAAGGATCAGTTGATATGTATATGAACAAGTCTTCATTTTAAATGCATTTTCAAGATTTCTTTGCTATAGCAAGAAGAAAAGTAAAAGAAAAGTGTTGCCACACAAGAACCAACACTTGAAATACTTTTGGATTCCACACATGAACCTGTTATCACTGACAAAATTTCAAAGAAAAAGGTTTGTGCAAACAAACTCATGATGGTGCAGACTTCTTTAATATTCATGTTGCAGGAATTCCATGGAGGAGTATATAGAAAGAAAAGAGCCCACAAGACCATTAGTAATTCAAGACACACCCCAGCAGGCTAAGAAAAAGGAAAGGTCAGATCAAAGAAAAGATACAAGAACAATTCACAGGTGAAACAGTCAAAAGAAGAGTAACCAGAAGTCAATTAGCCAAGGAAAATGGGAAGACAGTGATTGTTAATGAAATCTCAGCTTCAAAGGGAAGTTTAAACGACCTTATCCACACCATCTACATAGAAGAGACCTCTCTGGTCCAAGCAGAGCTATTGGAAGCCAACAAGAACAAAATCAAAGGAGTTAAATCTTCCAAAAAGCTTCAATTTGATGACCAGATCTCAGAGTTTGTTTTCAAGCCAAGAAGGCCTGTGATTAGGCATTTAAAAGGGTTACAAGAGGTAGAGCCAAAGGTAAGTGAGATAGATTGAGGACCTGCAAATTTAGTTAAGCAAGCCTGAAGGATATACTCAGCTAAGAAAAACTACATAGCAGGTAAGGTTAAATCCTAAAGTTTGGATGTGGATCACCTTTTGAAGTATACTTTGAAGAATGGTATCAGTTTATTCACTTTTGAACAGCCTCATGGCATATGGAAAATTCATTTCAAAGGAAATAAAACTCGAAGAAGTCAAATTTTGGCATAAAACTGTGTTTTTGAAATTACACAGCAGTTTCGTAGCGCGCTACGAAACTGCTGTATGTGCATATTATGAACTAGTGGACCAATTTTGAGAGACAAAGAGAAATCTTCTCAAACAGGAATCTCTACAAAGGATCATTTACAAAGTGTCAACATTCAGCAAGGGCAAACAAGTAGAATAAGGACATCTTTGAACTCTAATCTATATGTTATAACGGTAATCATTATTTCATAACTTGTTTTTACCAGTCAACTTCTAGAAGCGGTTCTGAGCAATTGAAAGCTCATCTCTGAAAAGTGAAAGAGGTTTTCATTCCTAAGATACTGAAGTAAAAAGACCTCTTCCACTTTCTTCAAATCCATTACTATCTGGGAGAAATTATGGACCAAAGTTGCGCTACGAAACTGCTGTAGGTGCAGTTTTTCAAAATCAAAATTTCCTGTTTTACACGTCTTCTTCAAGGATCGATTCTGGACAGCTGGAGAAGTATTTTAAAAACCCAAGAGAGGTTTTTGTTCTAGACATCCTAGACTACAAAAACCTCCTTCAGTTTCCTCAAATACATCCTGAGCTGGGAGAAATGAATGATTAAATTTGCGCTACGAAACTATTGTAGGTTAAAGTTTTTCACAGGCATATGTCTCTGTTTTACACCTGTTTTTCAAAGGCACATTCTGGGAGGTAGGGACGGTGTTTCACAAAACCAAGAGATATTTTTGTTCAGAATGGATTGGTTCACAAAATACTCCTTCATTTTTTCTAAATACGGTTTTTGGGAGAAGTTATGAGCTCTGTCCCAAGACCCATGTTTCAACCAGAACAGAGCAAGGGACAATCTCCTAGTTTCTAGGAACATCAAGGATCGATTCTGGACAGCTGGAGAAGTATTTTAAAAAACCAAGAGAGGTTTTTGTTTTAGACATCCTGGACTACAAAAACCTCCTTCAGTTTCGAAAAATGTGTCATGGATGAGGAGATAAAGGCTCTGTCCCACGTGCCATTTTTAGGGATCCTAAACCTAAAAACATGGAAACATGTTCCCTAATTTCTAGGGTTTGTCTTCAGCAGTCAGATGACCACGTGGGAGGCTTCATCAAATTCGACTTATTTAGGTTGCAATTTGTCAAATAATTCTTTAAATGCTTAGATAAGGTTGTTGTAATCATAATAAGGAGTTACACTCCTAGTTGTATTAGGTCTCTAGGACTCCTAGT
>APFE030336874.1:63832-79780 GCA_000404065.3 Pinus taeda
TTTTGCTTAATCTTAGTGTTTTGAAGATATTTAAATCCCTGCTACACATATGAAACATCAAAGGGAGTTTTTTGGAAATCGATGATTGGGTGATATAAGTTCTCGGGTCAAAAAGCAAGCTGTTTTAAATAAAACAGCAGTTTCGTAGCGCGCTACGAAACTGCTGTAGGTGATGATTTTAATGCAGACAGGCAGTTTTGTATTATGAACGGGAATTTTGAGAAAAAGACACCTAAAGGGTACGCAAGACATCAGATGGAGCTACAATAGCCATTCATATCAAGACAAGTGTACATTTAAAAAAAAGGGTGGAATATTTTAACTCGAGTTTAAATGTCTGTTGTAAAGCCTCTTTATCACTGTTTCATAAGATATTAAATAATTTGCATACAAGGAACTTTCTCCTGCACACATGTCCATCAATGCAGCCTACAGCGCATCAAGAACGTGGCAGTGTTCCATATTTTGGGTTATTAAAGGCTAGAAGACATGCTGTTATACATTCGAGCAATTTAAGGATTTTTGGAGCTGAGAAGCAAGGGACATCTCCTAATACTACTGGGCAGTTAAGGATTCAACGTTCAAGGTCAATATGGCGTATTAAACATCCAGCTCATCCAAATCTAAAGAGGACCAGGTGTCAAAGAACAAGGAGAAGCCACCATTGCATGGAAAATGGAGTTAGAGTCATAGTTAAATTTAGAACTTTTTAAAAATTCCAACAGCACTTTATTGTATTTATAGTCAATTAAATAGCTGATGGTGTCATTAGAGATAAGGATCGAGTTATTAAATTCCCCTCATGCTGGAGGAGGAAGCTCGAATTAGTTAGAATAAGGATCCTATATATAGCTGAAACAACAATGTAATGAGGGTTGGAAATTTTAGAACAGAAGACTGTTTTGGATTATGTAAAGACCCATTTTCAGTAATATAAGTTGTATGCTTTTCTTCTCAGGATTCATGAAGGATTTCTTTGTTCAGAATGTGTGATTTGTTCTTTCCTTAATGTCTTTTACAGTTGCATGGATGTGTAATCACTCAGAATTCACTGATTGTGCTCTGATTTCCTGTATGCATTTATGAACTGTGGTTTTATATGAGTTGTGTTCTGAACATCTAAATGCTAAGTGCCCTCACTTCTATATAAAGGTAGTATCATTGTTTACTGAAGTATGATTGACTCCATAGGCCCAATGGAAACTTATGTGATGTTTATCCAGCCTTCATATTTGTTAATGTTATTCCACCACAAGAGTTAGCCATCTTATTATTAGTCAAAATCAATAACCCTTTTGAGAGAGCCCTCTCAAGCTAAGGAGGTTAAGCCTTAGTCAAAAGATTGGTTTGAAATAGTTACTTGAAGTCTTCCTGGTCAGCAGCCTTCCAGGGTCTGATTTTGAGATAACAGAGTCCACAAATAAGGTGATTGAGTCCATCCTCACAAAGATGGTAAACACGCACATAAAGGATTGGCTTGACAAATTACCAGAAGCATTATGGGCCTATCGAACTACTTGGAGAAACAACATGGGACACAAACCATATGAGCTGGTGTACGGGAAACAAGTCCTCTTGTCGATAGAATTCCAGATCAAGGCTTTCAGGACTGCAATCCAATTGGGACTAGATCTCTCTAATAGCATCGACTTCTACAATTAAATGAGTTAGATGAAATCCGAAGGGATGTTGTTCAACAGAACATCTTGGTTCAACAACAGTGCAAGAAGTGGCATGACAAGTCCATTTAGAAGAAGCAACTCCAACCAGGTGATTGGGTACTCATTTACGATTCGAGATTAAAACATTTTAAAGGGAAATTCCATACACGCTAGATGGGACCCTATGAGGTGGTCAAAGTATTCAAAAATGGAGTAGTAGCAATTAAAACTATTGATGGACGAAATTATGTATTCCTAGTGAAGGTATATTTTTAGCCCCTTATTAAAAGAGATTTTATGCAACAATTCCAACAGCCATTTGAAAAGGAGTTGGTAGGTGGTAACACCAACTTGTTGAAGAATTAATTCCTTCTTATCCTTATTAAAAAAAAAATCAAAGAAAAATAAAAACAAAAAAATGACAAAAATAAAAAGTATAAAAAGAAAAAAATTCCTGTAATTATGAAAATCAGTTGACTGACATGATTGTAGAAAGATCAACCTAAAAACTAGCATGTTGGCAGGAAGATCAAAATTTTAATAAAAAGGGAATGTTACTTTATTTTTAGATATGTTGGCTGCCACCAAGAAGAAGTAGGTCCACGAAACCGAGCACTTACCCAAGTTTGGGGTAACTAGCATGGACATTTTTATCCAAGTAAACATTTATTTCCTGCTGCAGTTATCTTTTCTGCACCAGTGTAGGAAGATTTCAAGGTAAAAATGTTGTCTTTCTTCTATTTCCCATTTTGAAATTTCCCACTAGTTTCTTTTCTAAATTCCCCAATGAATTACCTTCCTCTTTCTTCCGAGAAGCTACCCTTACCCGATTTCATAAAATCCCTCTTTTCCCTTCAATTTTTTCCACATCCCGTTTCATTTATCCCTCTTGGTGATATTGTTTCTGAAATCTCTATTGTAATATTCCTTCCCATTCTAAAATTTTTACCCCTTTCCCACTTCTTTGTTTCCTCATGAATTGATTGCAGAATTTGATGCAGTTAATCTAGAAGGCATGTTCGAGAAACGCCAAAGGATGGTGAATAATTTTTTCTTGTATAATGAGGAATTTTTTTTTAAGTCTAGCTACAGAAGTATGTCCTATCAGATTCTCTATTTGGTAAAAGTATTTGGTGCAATCAAAGCGCAGCGCAAGCACATCAGTGCAAGAAAGTTTGGTGCAGAAACACAGTTGACTGTGAAAGCAATTTACACAGTCTTGGAGTGGTTTATTAGGGATATTTATGAGCCTGTAATTTCCTTCACATGTGTTAATATGTTATCTCATTCCATGTTTTAATTGATTCTTTGTTTCATTATTTACTAGTCTAGGAACAAAACTTTAAAGTGCAAGACGTGTAAGGTTTGAAATCTAATCCTTTTAATAAGTGATGAAGTATGTTTGATTGAATTATGATGTTGACTGTGGGATGGTATTATTGTCTGATAACCTGCACACCCTCCTTGAAATAATTCTGCACTGCCTGTCCATTATTAGCTTACTGGTAATCCAACCATTGTAGTCGTTGCGCCACCATTGCCTATACCGCCATTGCATCCAATCATTACGATTCACCCATAGCAGGCTGACATGAATCAACACCTAATATGGGGGGTTGTTCCATCATATCTGGGCGAGTGGGTCTAAAAAGATGAAGGGCGATGAACCTCTGACATAAAAATCTCGGCGAACGTTGGAGTCACTCAGAAATTCCTTTGAGGGTGTGAACAGAGCGAAGCAGAGTGTAGTTCGAAATGGCACCTGTGAGGAGTGAACATCTGTCTTTACATGAAATTGAACAAATCGTCGAGTACAGGAAAAGTCTTGCACTATTGCGAGAATTTGGGTTCCTTCCATTCCTACAGAAGTTTGACAGGTTTGACATGGTGGTGGTATTAGAGTTTGCAAGGATGTTCAAAGAAGGTCGAGTTAGGGTCGAATCCTTAAAATTCAAAATTACAGAAGAGTTCATTGCACAAGCCACAGGCTTGCCACTTACAGGGGAGTGTTGGTTTAAAAAGGAGCAGTTTGTGAAGAAGCGTTGGCATTGATTTGTGGTTGAAAATCAAATTAAGGTCGATTGGAGAAAGGGACTTCCATAGACTGCCATGGTAGGGAAGTGGCAAGACCTACTATTTACATTGTAGAAGTTTGTAATTGGGGGAAGATGCTATACCTTGTTGTTTGTATATCACCTTTGATTGTTTTTGCATTTCGAGGCAGGAAAATTGATTAATTTTCCTCACTTCTTGCTCAGGAGCCTTGAGAAGATGGCGAAAAACGTGCAAAGTGGAAGTGCAAGCCAGGTTGCAAAAAATCTCTGCCATCATGGGCTTATTACGATTCTAGTCAAGAAGAAGTTAGAAGAAAATGGGATAACGTGGGGAGCATTTCTAAAAGAATTCCAAGCTAGGGGTGCAGAAGAGTTTGCTAGCATGAGTACAAGTAAGAAGAGAAAGGCGGAGACATTGTCTCTTGCCAAGCGGCAAGGTAAAAGTTCACCAGTGCAAGTAGAGAAGAGGGTCGTTGAGAACAAACCAATCAATTTCTCCAATTGTAATTGATGGATCACCCCAAGTTTCCCCCATAGTATATAATCTCTCGATGCTTGCAAACACAGTGGCACACACTATGGAAGATGAGTTGAATGCAGAAGATGACGTCCTGTTGTTAACATTTGTCAGCAGGCTAACGAGTAGAAAGAAAACGTTGACACTACATACTAGTGAAGTCCAAGTAGAGGAGGATGAAGAGGAACAACACGCAGAGGGTCTTCATAATTTCAGTGAACCAGACATAGAGACCCTTAATGATATTGAGGAGCGGGGTACTGAAGACCCTGCGATTTTAGAAGGTCAGGGCACTGAAGACCCTATGATTTTTGAAGGTTAGGGTATTGAAGACCCTACAGTGTTAGAAGGTTCCGGTATTGAAGACCCTGCAGTGTTCAAAGGATATGGTACTGAAGTCCATGTAGTTGTAGAAGAATGGGGAACCAAAACCCCTACTGATTTGGAAAGATAGGGTGTTGAATCCCCTGAGAAGCGGGGAGAACAAGGTGTTAAGAGCCCTGAGAAATTGAGTGTACAAGGCACAGATATCAGTGAGGGCATCCAAACCCTCAGTGACAGGAAAACCCTGAGCATAGAAACCCTCGGTGATGTCATAAAGTAGACTTTCGACAACCTTGACCTTGATGATGTTGGGACTTGTTTCGAGTCCATGGCAGAAAAGACGTTCACACCTGAAGATATTAGCATAGCACCCTCCACTCTCTTCCTCAATTGCATAATAGTAGATCTAGAGCAACAAGTCCATGACCTACAGGCTTTGAACTAGGTCATGAAAGATTAGAGTTGGTAGAAACGAAGCAAGGTGGAGTTACTTGCAGAAGTAAAGAGGCAGAAACAACAAGTAAAGGTATGGAATTATTGGGCTTCCAAATGCTATAGATGCCTCAAGAAGGTGACTAAGGAGTTGTGAAAATTCTGAGACAAGAAGCCAAAGATAGTAAAGGAAAGAATAAACATTGAAGTTCATGACTGAGGAGTTGGCCATTCATTTTTGAAGGTTTTTTGCAAAGGTAAAATATTGTGTGAGGACACACACTAGTTTAGGGATGGGAGGATGTTGATATCCTAAATTTCCCTATTCTACCCCATTTCCATCAAAATCAACCTCTGTTTTATCTCAATAAAAGACCCTTCTTTCCTGCACCAGTACAAGATAGTTACCCATTCCTACACATGCTAATATTTTATATTAATATTTATTACAACACTTTATTAATCATTTTATATGGATTTCATGCCTATTTACATATCTCTTGTAACTCATATTAATTTCCTAGAGTAATCATGGAACTTAGTATTAATTATGAATGAGTGTGACTAGTGGAAGTAGATTCCTACACCTCCATGAACACTGTTCGAGATTTCCGAGAAGCCAACTCTTCCACGAGGACGGGTCTTGATCCTTGAATCCGAGTCTAGCTGCTGATGAATTGAAGCAAGATAACAAGTGGTGGAAAATCAGGGAATATTTTCCAAAGTTAGGTTACAGCCAAGAAAAATTCATGTGTATTATAATTGTTAGCCAAGTTTGAAATTTCGGTTTCTAAGTCTATTCGGTCGAAAGGCCTAAACAAGAAATGTCTGTAATTAGTGAAAACATCTAGAGCCGAAAGGATATATAAGATATAGATCATAGGTAGGAGGAAGCTAGCGAACCATCAATTGTAATTTTTTTTATGTAATCTGGTTATCGCCTCATCTCTAGGGCTAGACTGCTCTATTATGTATATTTCCTGAATCGAGTAATACAAGAGAATTGCCATGATTTGCTTACACATCATCTAATTGATCTTTGATGAATATTTGAATTGCTGAGCTTTTTCGTTCCTTAGAAGGGGAATGAGCTGGTTGGCTAAGGCCTAGCCAACCCACCTCATTTACCCCTCTTGCTTTCATTATTCAAAAATTCGGTGTGGATATTTCTTTTGCAGCTATGTGATGATATAGTTTTAATCATTATTTTTCAAGTTCTAATTTAAAATATCTTTTGTAGCTAACGTGTGAAATGGATCCGTGGTTTGAGAGTTAGTTGTGTTTACTTTGTTTATGAAATATCTTTCTTGCATTTCATTTACTCTCAATCTCTATTTTAACTCATTTTCAATCAGATCATGCAAGGAAATCTCTCTTACACTAGTGCATGTGGTTGCCTACACTTTTGTTTAATCATTCGTTTGTAGCGAACAATGACTCACTTACCTGCATATTATTTCCAGTTATTTTGCAATAATCATTAACTTAGTAACTGTCTTTAGCATTAAAAGTACATCTTTAGAGGATCTGGAAGTAGTTGCATAAAATTACCATAAACATATTATACTTGCAAAGAACATAAGAATTTTGAATGGATTACTAAAGTTAGTTAACACATGCAAAACACTTAGACTACTGTTTGATTCTTTTGAAGTGCTTTTATTTCATGAAGTTATTTCCTTTGCAAGGTTTAATGAATTGAAGCATTTCCTTTTTCACAGATAATTTACTTCAGAATTTCATTTATAGTTGCAATTCTTTTTCAGCACTTCTTTCAGTCCTTTCGGAAGGTATTTGGAAAATGGGTGAAGGAAGCTCTGCCTCAGTGCAAGAGTTGGTCTCTTGTCACAGAAATAGATTGCTCTAAGCCCTTAGGCTTAGAGCACCTTCACTAAGCCATAAGTATTCAATAAGGGAGGTCAAATATACTTTTATACAGAGATACTGTACCTACACTAGTGCAAGCAGTTTGCAACAGTGCAAGGACAGGTCGTTTGTGTGGAAGGAAGATCAGAAGGAAGATAGAATTCTACAAGGGCCCACTTGTCAGACTGTTAGCCATCCATATGAAGATGAACATAGCATTTCTTTCTAGCATTTAATATTGTTTCCATTGTATGGAATCTCTTTACTTTATTTACATGAAAATTTTCTTTTACATTCCAGCACTAGAGTTGCTTTGGTGTCAATTACCTTTCCGATTGTCTTCTGTCTGATTCTGCAAAGCATTTCCTTTAAGAAGTAGGATTAGAGATAGGAAAAGTTCATACCATTTCTGTCATTGCCTGTGCTTTGTATCTAAGTTTACAAAACCCTCGGGTTGACAATTAAGTGTTGACGAGTTTGCTCAAGCACAATTCCTGCACCCAGTATGGACATCATTTTCGCATGGAGGAAGTTAATGATGGATGCATGACAAAAGACTATGGAGTGGAATTCGAGTTCGAACAATCTAGTCGTGCTAGCCACCGCAATCAAAACCTAATGAAGTGGATGTTAAGTTATGTTGGAAAGATACAAGAGATCATTTAAGTGGACTTCTCTTTGTTGCAATGTGTTATTTTTAGGTGCAAGTGGTGGGACACCTTTGATCAAAATAATGTAAAGGAAGATTGCGATAGGGGGCTGATATCTATCAACTCTAGAAAGATGTGGCATGAAGCTAAGGAGCCTTATTTTTCTCAAAACACTGCAACCATGTGTCTTTTTACTCAGATGTGTTGGATAGGGATTGGTGGCTCATATTAAGACAGGACCCTAGATCAAAAACATATTTTTGAGAACAACAATGTTATCATGCCAAGCGACGAAGATAATTAGGGTGATGAAAATGAAGCATGATATGTACTTATGTTATTTCATCATTTATACTATTGTTGGATGTTTTTCTTTTCTTTATTTCTTTAATTAAATTGTTTTTTTATTCGTCTTGTTGGTATTTTATAATATAATTGGTAAGGCTCACAAACATTTATACATGTTTTTTTGTAGTCGAGACATTTTTACACTTCAAACCAAGCATTTCCAATTGTATACAATATCTATGATAATAAGGATGCAAGGTCACAAACCTTCTCAAATAGGAAAATGTGAAGAAAATAGTGAATTTAGAAACAACATTGAAGATTTAGTCTCGATTTAGATACTTTTTGGTTTATTAGTTAGTTCACATGTGTTTTCTTCTTGTTTAGTTCAAAATCAATATAAATCATCATGTAGTGATAACTCTATGGGGACTTTAACAATGAAAAAAAAGTGTATTAATATGTAAGATTAAATTCTTGACATGAGAGATAAAGTCATGCTTACTATATTTAAATTACAGTTCTTGCAACATTATGTAAACTGAAAGGAGGTCTTATGCATGTATAAGAAGTTGATTACATCCTTTTATGGACCATAAGAGAAACAAATGGGCTTACATGGATGCATGAGAGGTTTTAATTTTTTCTTCATGGATAATGGAACAATTTTGGATTTTCTTTTCAATGGTAATTATAAATAAAATTTGAATTAATAAATATTTAATGGATAAGAATTAAATGATAAATAATGTGATGGTGATTAAGAGGCATTTGTTTGACTTTCAAATAGACTTGGTGATGTATTTTTCTTTCCTATTTAGATTACGTAAAATAAATATATATTTTTATATATTTATAAGTAAATTATTTAAAGTAGGTATATCTTTATCTTTGTCACCATGATGTAATATTAGCCAAGAAAAATGTGAAAACATGAATTTTAGTGACTATCTCGTGATAAGTATGTGGGAAAAATAATATTTTTTGAGTAGTTCATTAAGAAATTATCAAATATATTATTTGTCAAAAATTTAAATCTAATATAGTATCATTTTTTAATTATTTAACTCATATTTATTATTAAAAAGTGTTAAATTTAAACCAATACAATAGCAAATAAAGAACCAAAATATTACCAAAATGTTATATCTTTATTACTAGAAAAATTCCACTTGCATCTTTAAGGGAGAACATCCAATATAGAAAATCCCCAACTACAAGTAACTTCACAAGCCTTATTTACATTTCTTGATCCTCATCTTTAGATAGAGAAATTTCTAATTTAAAATGGTAAGATTTTCTATAAATATTAAATTTAAATTGCTTGAAAATATCATAACTTCAGTAAAAATTAAATTTTATAAAAATAGAATTTTCAGTTATATTAATCTAAATTAATTATAAAAAATTCTAACATAAGTTTTAAAAATTGAACAATAGATTGAATTTTATAAACCAATATTGAATTGGTTAAATTGTATTTTTGAAAATTTTAAACATTGAATGAGTTACACATTTTCATCTTATTAAGAACTAACTAAATTATTTTACCTTTAATTATTTTTTCCTTGTGAGTATTGAAATATTTTAATAATTAAGTTAGATTTAATATCAATGAACTATCTAAGCAATAGAAAAATATTTATCGTAATTTTACAAACATAGTTTCAACCATACTAAACTTTTGTAATTTATAAAAAATGTCTTTGCATTTTTTTTAAAGTAAGTCATTTTTCATGCAATTTATTATATAAAAGTTTGATATAAGTTCACCAATGCATAATCTATAATGAATATTATTTCATAAAAATAAACATCAGGATGAAAACCATCTAACAAACATAAACATCATCTAAGATACACATTCGAATTCACTACCATAATCTAATTATATACACATCTAACACATATAAATATCATTAGCTAGCACAACTCTAATAATCTAATAGGGCATCATCATCATGATCACATCTAACAAAACACAAACATTTTAATCTAACATCCTTTTTTTTTTTTGCTTAAGCAAGAGTCGTACCTTCATTTTCATTAAATCAATCAACAATTACAAAATTTACACATTTCCACCAAACTGAGTGGTGAAAGGAAAAAAAGAAAAATCCTATAGAATCTAGGCCCTCTAACCTCAAAAAGTGCCTGCTAAACCTTTTTGAGAACCGACAAAAATAAGCGACGGGGGTCACCGGGCATGAGAACCCACCCCACTAAGACCCGTGCCAACGAACCCTTAACCAGCCTTTAAATCGATGCCTTCCATTATCCTTTCTAAACCGGACGCTTGAGATGCAAATCGCTCCCAAAAGAAGAAAGAATTTTAACCCCCCGTCCCCACCAAACCACTCGGACAATCCTGATCGTTGATCGGGCTTGCCAAAATTGGACAGCAGCGTTGAAAATCGCTTGCTCAAAATAATCGAAGTTTAATGTGCGATGAGGGTGGTTTTCTGACCTAGCCCTCATCCACGTGTCCATGTTTGTATGGTATCGTTGCCGAGAATTCGAAACCATCTTCGTCTTGAAAGTAGTGCGATCGCACCCAAACCACTCGAGAAGTGATTTAGTCTCCCAACCCTGTAAAAAATGGGAAATTGCTGCCAGAACAGAGCCAATGGTTAATATTCTCAACCATTCACCAGTCTGCGAACAACCCATCGCCCGCCTCCGGAGATTTTCAGTGTTTGTGAAAACCACAGTTGCAGAGACTGTCCCAGGCGAGTCAACCACCGTAGACCTATCTGACCAAAAAAGAGAATCCTGTAGCAATCAGCTCATTGCGTATTAGCTTCCTTGGTTTTGTGCTCGTACACTTTTTTATCTTCTTCCGCCTGGTTATGGAAAAGTTATTTTAGCTCGCTCTGTGGCATTGCAAGCTAACCCATCGAAAGTCTACTATCCTTGTAGGTAACACCTTGATTGGCTAGAATGTCCACCAATTTGTTGGCTTTTCTACGAACATGAATGAATGTGAGTGTGCGTAGTCCCTGAAGATGAACCTATATTTTCTAGAGCACCCTTATTAACCTCCAATGTTTTGTGACTTTTTCCGGCCCCGTTCCATGAATGATTTTCTTGGATGCATTGATAACTAACTCTGAATCAACTTCTATTATCACATTTTGGCAGTTGTCCTGTTTTAGAAAATCTAAGCATTTTCCAATGCCATTAGTTCCGCCATGTTGTTGGTGGCTTTTCCTAAATGACAATGGAAGAGGGAGATGATGCTTCCATTTTCATCCTATAGAACTCCTCCAAAGCCTGCCATTCCCGAGTTATCTTTTGAAGCTCCATCAATGTTATACTTCAAAAAACCTTCCGGGGGGGGGGTTTCCAGAATTCTTTGACTGTTTCCCTCATGCTTATTTTCCTATCCATACCTTGTGGAATGAACCCTTCCATGTCTAACCGCCTGAGTATTCTCAATTTTGTTTCTGAGGGAGGATTCTTAGGGAGATCCCTAACAATTGTGCCGATTGTCTCTTTTAACTGTTCCAAGATCTTCTCCAATAGTCGAAGAGAGGAATTCTTCTCTTCTTTGAAAATTCTTTTGTTTCTTTCTTTCCACACATTCCATATTATGAAACTTGGCAAGAGAGCCTAGGCAGAGTTAAGAACTTCATTATTTGAAACATTATTCCTCCAATTGTTTAGGGTGTAAGTGATACTATCTTTGTCTTTGTTAGACTGATTAAAGATGGTGGCAAAAAAATCCCATAACCTAGAGGTGAAAATGTAGCTATTGAGAAGATGTTCCATTGTTTCCTCTTGAGCTTCACAGAGCTAGCATCTAGAGGGCCCCAGCATACCCCTCTTTCTAATATTGTCCCAGGTTAAGATTTTTCTATGGTGAACGAGCCACATAAAGAGTTTGATCTTCATCCAGCCTTTGCTCCTCCATAGTTTCTGCCAAATTCTGACCGGATCTTGGGATTCTGGCCCTAAGAGAATACCTTTTGCTTCCTTAATATTAAAGTTTCCCTCTTTGTTGTTACCCCATCTTAGTTGATCCTTCCCTTCAGTGACAAGAATCATCCTCTGATCCAACATCCGCTTTAGGGTCTTGGCTCTACTATTGATGATTTTGTCCTCTCTGCCATCTATTTTTTTCCGCGTTCTCCATTTTCCTATATTGTGAGCATGATCCCAGAAGCCCTTTACCTTTACTAATCCTTGGTTATCTATCTCATGCTTGAGGCTCAAAAAATCCTCTCTCAAGAGTGTTGGTTCTTGTTTCCATTTATCCTCCCAGAATAGTGCCTGATCTCCATTTCTAATTTCCCAGAAACTATTTTTTTGAACCACCTCTCTGTTCTCCCAGGCCTTGTTCCATATGGGAGAGCCCTTTATATTTCCAGACATTCTTATTAGCTCAGAATAATGCCAGGAGCTAGCATATTTTTCCTTCCAGATGCTTGCCCATTGAGCCTTAGGATCTTTAACCCACCGTCACCAAATCTTGGCCCCAAGAGCTTTACTGAGAATCTCTAGATCATGTTGTCCTAGTCCTCCTTGGTTCTTAGGTTTACAGATCTTTTCCCATGAAACTAAAGCCCATTTTTTTGTAGTTTCCTCCTTGCCCCAAAGAAAATATCTTTTTATATTTCTAAATTGCTATAAGACTCCTTTTGGAATTGGGAGAGTTGATAGCATAAAGACAGGGATAACTTGGAGCACAACCTTTGTTAGGATTAGTCTACTAGCCAGATTTAAAGACTTGATTGTCCATTTTCTGACCTTATCTTACATCTTGTTGATTAATTGTTCCTAAATGCTCTTATGCAAAGGTTTAGCCATTAGAGGAACTCCCAAATACTTGAAGGGGAGGGATTCTCTTTGAAAGCTAAGAATTCCGGAGACATTTCTCTAGATGGCAATGTGGGTGTTAAAGAAGAAAAATTTTGATTTGGAAAGATTGACCTCCATACCTATTGCCATAGCACTTCCTTGACTGTGGGAATTCCCTGTAACATGTTATCAAAAACAAACTATTGATCGGTCAGAACTTGACCATTCTCTGACAGTTGGAGTCCTTGAATTTTGCCCGTTACTTTAGCATGCTTAATGGACCGCCCCATCCCTTCCATCATGAGGATGAAAAGAACAGGAGAGAGCGGGGCACCCTGTCTGAGACCTCTAGAAGGAAGAAAAATTTTAGAGGGAGAGATATTAACTAAAATTGAAAAGCTAGAGGAAGTCACCAGGGCCATGACCCATCTGATCCAATTATGATCAAACCATACGCAGTGAGCACTTTCTTGATATATGTCCAGTTTACTTTATCATAAGCTTTGGCTATGTCCAAATGCATTATCATACCCACTTTCCTTCTACTAGTTAACGAGTGAACCACTTTGTGATATTGAATGATGCTATCTAGTATTTGTCTGCCTTCAACGTACCCTGATTGTTCACCCGAAACAAGCGAAGGTAGCAAAGGTTTGAGTCTATTGGCCACCACCTTGGGAATTATTTTGTAAACTACATTGCATAAGGCTATGGGCCTATACCTCTTTGGTGTTTGAGCATTTTCCTGCTTTGGAATAAGGGAAATGAAGGAGGTATTGAGAGCTTTCAAAATAGATTTGTTCAGCCTGGAATCTTCCACTACCCTTACAATATCCTTTTTGACAATGTTCCAACAAGTTTGAAGAAATCCACATTAAAACTATCCGGACCTAGAGCTTTGCCATTTTGCATTTCCTTGAGTACCTCACTGACCTCCTTTTCAGTTATAGGTCTGTTTAGATTACAGTTGTTCTCTCTAGATACTAACTTAGGGATGTGTTTAGTGAAGTCCTTGATGAATGGTTCCCTTACTAAGATGTTTTCCTGGGAAATACCTCTGAAGTGTCTAACTAACACTTCTTCTATTTCTTCCTAGGATTGATGAATTTGCCCGTCCTCGTCCTTGATCGAAGAGATCCTGTTGTGAGTCCTGTTAGCTATGGTGGATCTATGGAAAAATTTAGTGTTTCACTCCCCTTCCTTTAGCCATTGAACTCTTGATTTTTGTCTCCAAAAAATTTCCTCTTATTTACATAACTGTTCCCATTCTTGATGATGTTTCTCTACCTGATCATTTTTGTTCTTATCAAATCCTTCCTTGATCAAAGCTTGGTTGAGCTCCAGGATTTTATTTTCAACATATTTCTTGTCTGCAAAAATATTTCCAAATTAATTCTTGTTCCAATCGTTTAGCTTCATCTTGATGTGCTTTAATCTTTTGTGTAGCAGGAACATTGAAGATCCCTGAATCTGCAAATCTTCCACCCACCATTTTTCAATGTTGCTTCTGAAATCTGGGTGTGAAAGCCAAATATTTTCAAATCTAAAAGGTCGGTTTCTTGGGGTGCCTATGCCCTTGATCTCCATTTGAACCGGCCAGTGATCTGAGCCTCCAAAAGGTAGAATTTCTGTAATTATTTCCTTATCTAAAAACATGAGATCCTCTGAGATCATGAACCTATCTAGCTTGGAGGCTACCTGGGAATCCCCTCCTCTTTTATTTTTCCATGTGCATAAGCCATTGTTTGTCTCAATGTCAACAAGCTTCATGTTTTTTGAAAAGTTTTGGAAGGCTGAGGAATCTTTGTTTAGAGCTCTTGTGCCCCCTTTTTTCTCCGAGAGAGATACGATCATACTGAATTCTCCTCCAATGACCCAAGGTAACCCTTCATGCCTAGCCCGGAGATCCACCAAGGAGTATATAAACCTGATTTTGTCATCTAACCTTTGAAGGCCATAAACATTCGTGACTAGATAAGTGTCCTTGTCTCCTACAGGCTGTATGACCACCAATAAATAATTCCTTGATGCCTCTGCATCAATTATTCCAATCTTCAGGGGATTTCAGAGAGTGAGGATACTGCCAGCTGTGTTTTCAGCTTTAACTTCTAGAAACTCAAATCTACTGAGCCATTTACTATGGATTTGTCTTAACTTTTGAATAGATCATTTCGTTTCTTGGACAAAAATTATATCCGGAGTTGCTTTCTTCATTATGTTATTCAATATTCTCTGTTTTCTCTTGTTGCCTAGACCTCTAATATTCCAAGTTGTGAACTTCATAATTAAAGATTGGTAAAGGAGTAACTGGTTAGATCTTTCATCTTACTTGAGTCTGCGATGAGTTTTCTGCATTCCATCAGAAGCTAGTTCTGCTTTTTCCTCCCTCTTTTTTTTCTTGGATATCTCGATGCTAGCCTCGGAGTTATTTTTACTACTTTCACCCCTTCATTCCTCTATTTTTCAGTGTTGTTTACTTCCTCCAAACCCTTGGCCTGAGTTTTCCATAGGAATAACTGATGTATTCTATTGATCTCTTCTTGTGGTAGTGATTCTACCCCACTTGTAGTTCCCTGATGCAAGAATCCTTCTAGATCTAGGTTTTCTCTGTCAAGAATCTCCTGTAGCTCATTGTCTTCCATTTCCATCTCACTCTGGTTCATTTCCTGATCCATTTCCAGTTCTGAATCACTCATCATTTTTCCTTTCCGTTTTTCATTTTCCTGTGTTTGTTCATTATCTTCTTCCTTTTCCCTCCTATCATATGCTTCCTTCATTACTTGATCTTCTCCTACTATTTCTTCTTCCTCTTCAAGAACTTGGAACTGGTTCTGACTGGCCTTTTGTCCTCCTGCTTGGTGTTGTTTTGGCCCTTTTTTGCCATTTTTTCTTTTGTGGACTACTTTTTGAAACTATCTGTGTCTTTCATTGTGTTAGTATTTCTTTTGCTTTCTGCTTTGCTGAGAGGGCAGTCTCTTAGAAGGTGCCCATGTTCATGTAATCTACGACATCTAAATGGAATATGCTCGTAGTCTACTATCTGCACCCATTCCTCATCAAAAACCTCCAAGATGAATTCATCTGGAAGAGCTCCAGATAGATCCATCTCCACACAGATCCTAGCAAAGGAAGTATATTTTCCCCTCCTAGTGGCTTCAGCAGCTTTGACAAACCTTCCTAATTTATTGCCTATGGCAGCTAGCGATTCTATTTGCCAATAATCGAGAGGCAGACAATAGAGTCTTACCAAAACTGGGACTGAAGTGAAAGTTTCCCTCTCCGGAATGAAATTCATCTTCCATGGCCTCATATAGAGCCCTGTTGCTACATAGAAGTAGGGCCTGCCTTCAAACACT
>APFE030336874.1:80548-111248 GCA_000404065.3 Pinus taeda
AATAACTGCAATAAAATATCTGATACAACAAACATAGTAGTGTCAGCCTAGTCTATAACAGAAGATGATGGACGATCAATTACTGCCTCAATGTCTATTGAACTATGAGGTGGATCGGGAGGAGGTGGCTAGTCTATAAAAAAATATGATGGATGGTAAACTACTACCTCAACGTGTGTTGAAATCAGAGGTGGAGGAGGAGGTGGTTGATCTATTTTGTTAGTAGAAACATAAGGCACATCGTCTAGCTCTGGAAACTGATAATTGGGCGACTTAGGAGGATGTGTACTACCAGAAGGATCATCGACACCTTGACCATGATCTGATAGGGAAGTACTACCAGAAGCATCATGATCAACAACCTCATCATCATGATCATGATCACCACCCTCATCATCATCATGATCTGACGTATCTTCTGCTGCATGCCCTACATCCCTCATCAGTGTTAGTAGCCTATAATCTTCGAAGATATGTCACATAAGAGGCATCATCTTGTGCAAACAGTCCCTGTAGTGATCCATGAACCAAGGATCTGCACTGATGTCTCAATCCCTCGCAGGGAAGACTCCCTTCTCAACCAAAACTCTAGAAAATGTGTCACAATAGTCTATACAAAATCTTAAACTAGCCCTATGGGATCATACTCCCGTGGCCCCTTGAGGATGTGCCTCACCCTCTTGAGCCTCACCCATCTCCTCATCTCCTCCATCCAGTGGGGGAGGAGGCATGTGCCCATCGAATGTGTCGATGTCTACAAAATATATAGTACATAATAATAATTAGACAATTTAATAAAACAAATTAAATAATGTGCTATAATAAAATTTATTCTAATTAATTAAAACAATAAAATGGAACTAGATTAATTTAAATAAGACATTAATATACCTCTATCATCGAGAGGCTTAGCCGATGTGAAGAGGATGTTGGTATACAATCTTCAATCAATCCCCGCGTACGGAAATGACAACAAGATAAACAAATCGTCAAACTCACTGGCTAGTAGCACCAATGCCTTGATGGAAATCTAGGCTAGATACTTTAGTAGGCCCCTCTTGGGCATCATCTGGCCCCACATGCGGATCTAGACCTCAATGATTGGCCTAGGAAGCCGATGGTCAAATGTAGGCCTTATCTCTGGAAACCTCTCAAAAAAATATATATCTAAAGAAAAAGGGAAGTTCACCCTCCCATGTACCATCGCATGACATCTATCAAAAGCCATACAAAATTGCCTCAAAAAAATGGCAGGCCATATGATACAACGTTGCACCTAAATCAAATAATCGACATAATAAAAAAAGAGGAAAAATAATGCACTACCCATCACTACTAAGGTTGTGCAATGGTGATGACTAATAATGAGAGGCATCTAACCTCTTGTGCAGTAAAAGAAGAAATTTGTAGTTGTCCACCATGCACTTGAAAAAATGCTAGACGAATTGCATGAGGCCCAACATATCTCTAAGAATAGGAAAGTTGACACTCTGCTGCAACCCCATGGAGGACATAAGGGAATTGGGGAAAATCCTCCCCTCTCTTAGATAGGCTAGTGATAAAGTATATGTCTTCCTCAGAGGGCCTATACCATACCTCAAGATCGACATGGAAACCCTACTCTTGGACACTCCACTGGCAGACCAAATGTTCCAACAAGATGGAGTGCACCTTTAGGGATGTCGCCTCCTCATAGTAATTAAGAAGGCCTACATTCCTTAAGAGTGCTTAGGTCACTGCGCTAATAGGGCGAGGGTATAAATCCCTCTCCCTCTCTCTGGCCTCCCATGGTTGGACCATATTGTATTGGTACGCCATTTTATCCTACTCCTGCTACTACTCCCTTTGTTGGCATCTATACTACATGATTGACATATAAAATACATAAGCATCATATATGAAATATAATTTTTTTATTAATGATTTTTTTTTATAAGTATGGAGACATAATTTCAATTATATATATATACCCGGTGCGCCCAAAAAATAGTAATGCATCGGCTTCGTGTGCACTGTCAAACACAACCGCACTGACATTGGTGTGCACATACGTATGACACACCACTGTTGGTTCACATATTTAAATTTTCATCATGGGGCGTCACACTTATGCACTGGTGCATATGTATAACCGTTTATACCAGTATGGAATTTTTAGGTTATTGAACACACCAAGCTATATTTTTAAATATTATTTTTGCAGCGAGTTTGATAAATATAAATGCACTAAAGGTAACCTAAAAATGTATGCACTGACGTACAATTTATAACTTTCCTCGTGCATTTTCATTTACGCACCGTAACAATAATGGTGTGTTATTTTCACACAATGGACTATGGTGAACCTTGTAAATTTTCCTATAAATTTACATGGTGCACTGCTGCCGGTGTGAGTCGAACATATCAAGCGCACTACGCAAGATTTTTTTTCCAAAAATAATGGATATTTTAAGATAATTTGAAATTATAATATGCTAAAAAATTAAATTAGAGAGAAACATAGACATTACTTGGACATTTTCTCGTTAGGGAGGCATTGTGGACACATAATTGAGAAAAACAAATTCACCACCATTTGAAAAAAATGGAAAGTCATGCATTGAGCATGGTACGTAAGGATGGTGAGAAAGAGAAGCACCGATGTTATGGCACTTGCATGAGGCAAGAGTGGGACCTGTGCTTTAAAGCTCTCCAGCACTGTAGATAGTAAAAATGAAATTTACAGCTAGGAGGTGTTTTTCTTATTTAACCCTCCTTTGGTGCATTAGTATAACTGCATTGGTGTGGAAGATATCCAAGAGTATTGATTTCTTTTTTAATTTAAAAAACTTGTAGCAGTGCTTTTTCTAAGGCGCCCAAGGGCGTTCGATTATAGGTACCACATTAGTGCTTTTTTGGACTATAAAATTGCATTTAAAAAAAAATTGCCTAGTGATGCTCTTTAGAAGATGCCCCATGGCATTTTATTACATTAACAACACTGATGCTTCGTTGGAATATAGAACCACATTTTTTTGAAATTTAAAAATGATAGTAGTAATCCTTATTGGTATGAATCAGGACATTTTAATACAGGAAGGGAACCGGTGTTGCGGGTGTATATACACCAATTTTTTTTAAAAGTTAACCTTTCTCTGATGCTATTGATTATTCAAGCACTAGCACTTTTGATATTTAGCGCACTGCTTTTTTTTTATTTTATGAAAATAAATTTTTCCACAATGCACCATGTTCTATGTGGCACCGGTGCTTGTATGAATAATAAAGCACCATTGCATTTTTATATTGTAGATGCACCGTCAAAAAAACATCTAATAAAACATTCGCCCACCTAGCTTTGCTAGTGACCTCCACTACAAACACATTTTGGGCTATTTTTATAGGGGCTTCCACAAAACCTCTGCTAGAAGGTCTCTTCCTTGTAGTGAATATAGATTTCTCAACAGATATATCGTATGTTGGAAAGTATTGAACAACATCTTAGCATCCCTTTTGGTAGTTGCTATATCTCCAACATATCCAATAGCCCCATTCCCTGTGGCAAGTTCTATTTCTGAACCTTTTCCTTGACTATGCTATGATTGGATTTCTTGGTTTCTCTATTGTAGTTTTCTCTATATGTGGCTAGATAGACCAGTATGTATCTTGTGTTAGGCTTGTCTGATGTTAGTTTTGTTAGTTTCTTGGGGTCTCTCATATGCCTTTGAAGGGTACATTTTTTGTTATGGTTCGTCTCCCCTATGATAAATTTATATGACTTATAATAATTCTTTATGTAATCCCCTATTTTTAAAGTTATATAATTCACTCCAAAACAATTAAATAAAATAAAATAAAAAAAATTATAATGTAAAATTCATATTATTTTGATTTTCAACTTTAATAGAAAATTTATCTATATAGAAATTATTTTCTATAAAAAAATTATGCAAACTATAATTTTACTTCTCACATTTAAATAAAATTTTGTTAAAATTTATTGTTTTATATAAAATGGTAATCAAATAATTTTTCTATAATTTTTCTATAGAAAATATTGTCTTATAGAGATTTCTAGAAATTATTATTTTATGAATATTTTTTTGAAAATAAATATCTCATGGAAATTTTAAGGAAATAGTTATTTTTTGTTTTAAAATTTTCAAATAATTTTTCAAATAATATATCATCAAAAATTTAAAAATAAGAGGTGAATTAAATATAACTTGACCCCGTGGAAAAATAAAGTAAAATTGTCCGCTTTTACGTTTTTGCTTTTAATTCATTTTTCAGGTAAAAAATTATTATTAAATTAAATAGTTAGTTTCTGAAAGGATTTCTGGAAATACATTACGTGGGTAGTTTTTGAATGGATACTCTAATGATTATCAACGAAAAATAATTAATTAAACTGAAGAATTCGTATGATTTTTTCTTCTCAAATTTGATAGGGCTTTTGGATAGTTGGTTTCGAATTGTTTACTCCACCTCTAAAAAACAAATAATGGATTAAAATGTAAAATGTGTATACTTTATTTGCTCAGATTGGATAGAAAAATATTGATATTTTTCCTTCTATAATTTTGGTAGGAATTTTATAAAAAGTTATATATATATATAGATATATATAGATATATTATATATTTCAATTACTTTAAAGATTTAGATTACATCGTTGATAGCTAAACGATCAGAGGAAAACATCTCAACCTATGCCATCAAATATCTATAAAACTAGACCACTATATAAATTGAGATTTCATATTGTCTATATAGACAACCAAGACATAACTAGCATGACATAATACAAAAGAATCCTCTAGTGAGGCTGAGAGCCCTAACCTCAGGTTATACTTCACCATCACCCACATAACTAGAGAAGGATAATCGAATGTTGAGCCAAGAGTATCCACAATCCACACAAAATAAGCATTGAAACCATGCACTAGGAGTCGACCTCCCTTGGGCCCCAATATTTTAGCCAATCGTGATTTTAGTCTAGGATTCAACCTCTGTTGCCCCAATATTTTAGCTTAGGAGTCAACTTCCCATGCTCTATTAACAACAAGATTTTTAAATTTTACTCTTCTCCATTGATTAAGCAGTAATCCCTCATCTTCCTTGTTTCGATTTATTTGAACAAGAATAGCCAAAATCAATTTCCAAACTTCCTCCACAAATAGGTAGGCATTAAACAAGTGTTATATTGATTTCTCCTGAGATTGGAACAACAAATATATGGAGGGCCCCAGGAATCCTCTCCTTCTGATTTGGTCCCATGTTAAAATTTTCTTATTCACCAACAAGTAAAGGAAGTGCCTTACCTTTGGCCTAAGGTTGCAAGACCATAAAACCTTCCAAATCGGATCTTTCACCAATTCCTTGTGTCCTACCAAGATGACATATGCCTCATGCAGAGTAAACATACTAATTGGATTAGAACCCCATCTTAATTTTTCATGGTATTGAGTTATCTAAACCTTCCTTCCTGCTAATTCTTTATTAAAACTATGCCAAGATATTTCTCCCTGCATACCTTCCCAATTCTCCTTAAGGTTCCAGGTTCACCATACTGAGGAAAAACAATTATCCTTCCAAAAATCCCCCACCTTCTAACCTCCCCTTGATTTAGTAAAGTTTGTTATCTCCACCCAGTTCGGATTTTCTAATAGTTGTGGGAGCTACTACCATGAGTCCTCCCAAAACCTAGATATATCCCCTCTTCCCACTTCCCAAAATGTATGGTCTCTTATTAGTTTTTTGCTCGCTTGTACCCATATCCAAAGTTGGGATCTAGGACAGTCATTGAGATCTTGAAGATGAGCTTCCTAAGTAGATTGGGGATTAAATTTTATCTCCCATATTTGTTTCCAAGGTTCTTTACCACCCATCACCCATCACCATTTATTTTTGTTGTGACAAACACCCTCCAAAAATTTTCTTATGCTTGAATTTTGGAGCCTTCTTATGATCTTATGATCTATCATCTCAAGTTGTTTATGGTCACTTTGTGATTGGCTGATCTTTTTATGAGTGTTTAAGCCTTCTTCTAAGATTATAACTCTTGAAAACCACTTGCTTACACATGCTTATCTTTCAATGCATTCACAAGAACACCTCTTTCTTACAAGCTCAGTAGTCAATCTTTACCTCTGTAGATAAGGATTACATAGTCCTTGGTAATAGGAATTACATAACTCTCACACATTGCCCTATCACTAATGAAGGTGCATGCACAGTTGACAAGGAAAATGGTAACTAAATCCATACATACATACATACATACATACATACATACATACATACATACATACATACATACATACATACATACATATATATATATATATATATATATATATATATATATATACATATAGATATAGATATAGATATAGTCATATGTGCAATTTCGGTTGACAATTTCCCTCACACTCAGGTTCAAATTTACCATTATTTAGGTGACTTTCTCAAATGTTGCTTTTGTGCACTTTTGATTTCATAAGTGTCATTTTCACTTTTGTGACTATTGTTTTTTCTTTCTTTCACTTTCACAAGTGTCTCTTTTACTTTCTCTTCACTTGAACATGTGTCTCTTTAACTTTCTTTAGCTTTTGCAAGTGTCATTTTCACTTTTTCTTATTATCACAAGTGTCTCTTTTAACTTTTTATACCCTTAAATTTGTTGCACCTTAACACATTACTAGAGATATTTATAGCACACTCTTCTACATTATTTGATCATAAATATCATAAGAATATGCGCTAGATACTCTCCCATGCCTTAGCACACTTTTTGGTTGCATTCGACACTTGTTTCATAACTTGTGTTCTAAATGTCGCAAAGCTACACTTCAATTGTCACAATTAGAAATAAATGTTACTTTGTTGTTGTTTCAAAGTATGCATGTATATTTTGAGTAGGGTGCATCCTATTGGCTTGTTTTTGATGGTATACATGTGTGAAATTCGATTTTGGAGCTTGTTTACATCATATTTTCTCCCTTGTTTCATTGTTCCAGCGCTTAGCCAATTTCGAATTCCACCCCTATCCTCACATCTTGTGTAATTCATGAGAATACTTAATCTCCTAGGAAAATGATGAGTAATCTACACACTTCTAAGTATTAGTCATGAAATCGTTACCTCTTAGTCTGATGCACTATGCTCATCTTAATAACAACCTCCTCCACTTGCACATTAAGAAACCCTGGAGTCTAGACTATTTATCTGGTTGATTAGCCTTGCCAACTATGCAGTTCATGGTTCCTCGTACCTTGGATTGTGAATTGTGAAATTTTAATGGATAGTGGGACCTACTTGTGCCACATTCATGCCCAATTTGACAGTCGCCTAAGGTCCCTCTTCAAATACTGTGAATTGTGTAGTTACAATGAATAACCTTGCCTCTTTGTCTCCCTAACTTGCTCAACTACACAATCCTTTCATCTCGTGGGCCTCTTACTACACATTGCATAGTTATAGTGAGTAGTAGGTTACCTTTAGGACACTACAACCCTAAATTGCACAATTCATTAAGCCTATCCCTTAATCTCTGCACATTGCACATTAACAGTCAATAGTCACTCCACCCTTGTCTCTTGGACTTGCCCACTGCACAGAAGCTTAGTAAATCCTCTCCTACATTATCCAGTGTGTAGTTCTAGTTAGTAGTGAGGCATCCCCAAACCTTTGTAACAAAGAAATGTGTAATTCCTTCTCTCTCTCTCTCTCTCTCTCTCTCTTGGGAAACTTCAAGCCTCAAGTCTCTAGTCATTATCTTTGGTACTTCACACACATGCTTGCCTCTTTCTCTTTCCCTTGTGTAGTGCACATATCTAGTGCATATTCTACCACTTCCTATCTCCTATAAATGCACAATGTACCAATGTACCCAAGGAAGCCTCTCCCTCTTGACCCTTGTGCAAACCCATCACATTGAGCACTTTCCATGAGAAAGAAAATGAAGAATAGATGATTTATGGACTAATGTTGGTTTGTCATGAGTAAACTTTATTTGCAGGTGTTATCATCTCAAAACTGTAGGGTGATGCTCAAGGGAGGTTATCAAGGAGAGGTTAAAAGAAGGAACTTGTGAATAAGAAGCAAAAGGAGGAACCATCATGAAGGACAAAAAGGAATCTTGGAACAAGATAAAGAGATGGAAACTCATGTTGACTTGGAAGGTTCTAACACTCACTTAGACACTTTGGAGGGTGAAAATGAAGAACAAACAAATATCCATCATGAAGAAGTTAAAGTCATAGTAGAAAGTAGAAGAGCTCGACATTGATGAAATTAAGTCTTATGTCACCATTTCCAAGTCATGGCTTCTCAAAGTGTCATAACAAAAGTCATATGTGTCAATCTATTTTTCCACATCATTTGTAGAATGTAATTATGTAATTTCCAAAATGAGAAAATGTAAAATGTGTGGAAGCCCAAGGGTCCCACATGGAATATTAAGAGTGACTAGAAAGTTTTAAAGTCATTTAGAAGCTAAAAGTTCACATAGGAATTTGAAAAGTCATTGTAGAAGATCAAGAGTCATGAGTGAGGCCAAGATAGCATTGGAGGTGGAGAGTCACCTCATTTATTTTAAATACACCCTCATATATCAAGAGAAAGGACTAGGGTATGTTCACCTTGGCTTCTCTAGCTTGGCATAAGAGAGAATATCTTTCTTTTGAGGAGAAAGTAGTGACTTAATGTTCCACTATTGGCGCTAGTGTGGCAACATTGTAATCGTATATCTTGGGAATTCTACTTAATATATGAAGCTATCATAGCCAATGCACTTTCATACATATTTTGTTAATAGTTATGAGACTATTCTTTCATTGTTCACGGTGTATGTTTATGTTAACACATGCTAATGAAAATGAACTATTTCGTTGGATTTGGTATGTATCTTGTTGAACATGCATTATTACTTGATTTTATGATCATTGTTATCTGGTGAACTACTTTGTAGGCTAATCAACAATTGTTTCACTCTTTTATGTGTCTCTTTTAGGATAGTACTATTAATTTTCTTCTAGAGGTGCACTCTCTCTTCTACCTTTCGTGAAAGTACCTTATAGACATTACAATTTTATGCTTCACAGTGTCAACTTACTTTATTGATTCAAAGATTGTTTGTATAATCTCTTATGTTTATAATTTTATCCAAGAAAAATTCCTCAAAATAATGGCGATTGGCCTTATTTTCTAGTTAGGGTGCCTACTCCAAAAGGTGTGAGGTCTAATTGGGTCTTCATACTAGGGAGACCCCTTGTCTTGGAATACTTCCATCACTGTCAACACCACCATAATTTAGCCCCCAATACTTCACTCAATGTTTCTAGGTCTCTCGATCCCAACCCACTAGCATCTTTGGGAAAAAAAAGCTTCTCCTATGCCATCAACACTCACATCATAGCCTTGTTGGCACATTTCCAAAGGAATTTTTTTTTCCAAAAAATGATTATTTCCTTGGTGGTACCTCTTGGAATAGGAATCACTTCAATATAGTATAGAGGAATATATTGTAACACTTCTTTTGTTAACACCACTCTCCTGGCTAAATTTAAAGCTCTGAAGGCTGAATTCTGAAATTTATTTATCAATTTTTCAAACACCTCCTGCCAACATACCGACTTCTTCAAATTAAGTGCAAGAGGCATTCTAAGATACTTGGAATAAATGGATGCAACCTAGGATTCTAGAATCCTATCCAAGTACCATTAAACTGAGGCATTGCAATTAAAAAAGAAAATGCCAGACCTCTCTTTATTTATTAGAGTGTTTGATGCATCCATAAATAATTTCAATAGAGAGTAAATTGATATTTCTTCATTGATATTAAAAAATCAGAGTAAACACACATAATAAAAATATTTTTGATGGGTGATGGAAAGTTCTTCCCCAAATATCTTCAGACCCTTAATCTTGCCCTTAGAAATCGCATCTTTAAAAAGTCTCCCTAAACCTTCGACTACCAATATAAACAAAAAGGGAATAAAGGGTCTCCCTTCCAGAAACCCATAGTTGGATTAAAAGTGACTAATGAAAACCATTAATCAATATAGATAGAAATGAAGATGAGACACGAGATCTAGTCTAGGTACTCCATTTCCATGAGAAATTGTAAGCATCTAAAACCTACAAGAGGAAATCCCAATTCAACCTTTCATATGCCTTCGATAAATCGATTTTGATAAAGATACTTGGATACTTCTTGGATCTTATATAGTGAACCACCTCTTGTACCACAATTATTCCATTAGAGATATTATGCCCTTCCACAAAACCAGTTTGTTAAGGGCTTGAGTCTATTCATTATAAAAGTGAAATAATTTTATAAATGACATTACATTGATATTAATTTGAATCCGTTAGGATCTTTAGTCTTGCTAGTTTTAATAATAAGAGTTAAAAAAGGTATCATTCATCCCTTTCCAATTTATTTGATATTTCTTGGATTCCTCCACCACTTCCCAAACCTCCTCACCAAAGAAGCTTTGACATGCCTTGAAAAAATCCAAAGTGAAACCAGTTGGAACTAGGGATTTATTTTCTGTATTTCCTTCACCACAAACTCTAGTTCTTCCAAGCTAACCTTCCTCATGAAGGCTTCATTCTTATCCTTAGTAACAATTTTAGAAATGTAGGTTGCGATCCTATTTATATCTTGCAACCTATTCTTAGGAGGATCCTGTAGAATACCTTTGAAAAGGAACACCAGGTCATCTTTGATCTCTTCATGAAGAAGCTTCCTTTGCCAATCCTTACCTTTCAAGGAGAATATGATGTTATGATGCCTATGTTTAATCATTTATTTGTGGAAGAAACTAGAATTTTTCTCCCCTTCCTTTAGCTACTAGAGTCTTGATTTTTGTCTCCACAACAACTCTTCTTTCTTTCTTATGCATTGCAAGTTGTAGGGAGTGAATCCTTCTTTACGTTTCTACTTTTTTGTTTGGTTTCCTTGATCATTGGTTCTTTTCCTTTATCCTTCTCCCCCTTTATATCTCTTGGCTCTCCGTCTTTGATCTCTCTCACACAACCCTTTATTTTCCAGCACAAATACCCCTATGTATAATTTCTTTCTAATATTGGGTAGCTCTGAGAGGTCTTTCTACACCTAACGGTTGATAATTCCCACTAAAAATCTTTCTTCCTCAGTCAAAGAATCTAGGATTTCCTCAAGCATCAGCAATACTTCACCAATCCCGGGTAAGGAGAGTAAGCATTCTGGTGGGGGTTTTTCTTCTGGGGACTTTCCATATGGCACTTTTTCTTCACTTGTGGCTTCTTGTGGTAACTCCTCCATAGTTATTTCCTCTAATAGCACAAATTCTTCCTCCATATTCTCTAGTGTGGTAAACACGTTCCCATTGTTCAAAGGGTTCTCTTTCACCTCTGATCTTTGACCCCTTATATTTCTACGATTGTAGGGTATCGTCATGAATCCATCACCCACCCTTTGTTGGTCTGCTTCCTGAATTTCTTTCTTTCTCACGGGACATTCCAAGAATAAGTGGCCATACTCGTGACAATAGAGACATTTGTTTACGTGTTCATGTTCCAAGGCTTGAGAACAAATTCTGCCCCCTAATAGTTCATCTCTATTGATCCTAGAAGATATTGAAAGATATTCATATAAATACAAATTCTAGCATAAGTCATGCTCTTTCCTCTTGAATTTGGTGATGTTAGAAATTTTGACAAAGTTTCCCAAGGAGTTACTTATTCCTTCTATGATTTATGGAATCCAAAAATCAGTTGGGAGAGAGTAGAGACTCACCCAAACTAGAGATGCAAGAAACTTCTCTTTGTCTGGGTTAACACATTCCTCTTAATGCCTTATGTATAATCCCACATTATTCATGAAGTACGGGCCCCCTTCAAATACCCTTGCCTTGTCTTCTAGGTTAGAAAAAATCTTCGTAAAAAATCCTTTTGACCGAAGCCTTAGATCCACCTCCCCTTTTGGTTTCCATTTTTCTTGTATCCTTTTCTTGATATCTGTTTCTATCGGCTAGCTCCTCAAAATTTGTAGATAAAGGCATGGTCCTTCATCCTCTTTCTATGCTCCTCCGGGATTTTTGGTGGGATTACAAGTTCTTGTTTTGAGTTTCTTTGGGAATGCATTTTCCTCTTAGTTTTGACTACCATTGTGCCCATAGAATTTGAGATTCTTTGGATGAACTTAAAATGCCAAGGGTTTCAAGACCCCCTTTGCTTTCTGGTTGTTACCAACCACAACATCCTTGAGGGAAGGGTTCTTTCCCTTCCCCCCTTGGGAGTTCATCTTTCCCCCTCAATATTTCTACAAACTAGTTTCCCCACAAAACTCTACTCTAAAAGAAAACCAACACTGAAGAATTTGAACGCAACACATTCCTTGACAATCTTAATGAAAGGAACACCATCATCAAGTCCAAATAGTGAATTAATTATAAAATTCATAGAAATATCAATTTTCTCTTTCTCTTTTAATTAAATTTTTATTAAAAGTTATTGTTATCTAGAATTTTGTAGAAAATATTATAAACTTATTGTTGTATGGATATTTTGTAGAAATATTTATAGAAATTATTGTTCTATATAAATTTTGTAGAAAACATTGTTTCATAGAAATTGATAGAAATAATTGTGTTTATGAATTTATTTTTTTTTTGAAAATTATTGTTTCATGGAAATTTTCAAGAAATCATTATTGTTTTTTAGGAAATTATGATTTTAATTTTTTTAACTCTCGTTAAAATAATATTAAATTATGAAATTTTCAAATATGTAAATTAAAGGAGTCTTTATGTCTTTCTACTTTTAATTCTATTTTCAAATACAATCTTTTATTATTAAGTAAGAAAATTAATTAAATTATCAAATAGTAAATTGTTGACACCTAATCATTAAGATTGGGTGAATATGTGTAAATAGAGAATACAGAGAGTTTGAATATGAAGAGACATTGGGAGATGAAGCACAAGAGTCTCCTTCCATGTATATATTTATGATCAACTTTAATACACAAACACAATTCAGTTTGAGGAGTTACTGCCTGGCTTAACGTGGTATCAGAGCCAACTCCATTTTTGGCATCCCTCTATGCCCTTATAACCCCTTCTACCATGTTCAGCATTTCCGCTGCCTTCACTCTCGACCTCAAATCTATGAGACTGATGCATAGAAGAGACCGAGCAGAAAATTGACTCTGAACGCTGGTGATTCTCTAACCGTGAATGGTATTTTAGCTGAAATTTTGAGGGTTGGAACATTTATTGTTTTTTAAGAAAACAATCTATGATTGTGACTGTGCAGTGTGTAGTGTGTAGTATATTAAGTGCGGTGGTGGTATTACATTAAGTTTGATGGTGGTATTATGCTGGCATGCCTCCACGATTTGTTATTAACGCTACTATGTTATCACGATGTGTTATTAACGCCACTATGTTATCATTGTATGTTGAACGTTGGTCTCCTCCCAAACTACGCTCTCCCCATACCACCCCTCGTGGTTGCTCCAGTCTCCCCATATCACGGTGGCTATTTAATACTACTGCTTCAATTACTGCCCAACAGTCATAACTCTGTCACCACGCTGCTCTCCCCACTACGCAGCATAACGTACCACCCGTGTTTACTCCATGTTGCCAATACTCCACGCTGCCAATATTCCAATACTCCACGTTGTCTATACCAATCTGCTCCCGATTTTTTTTTAATATATTGTGTTTGGTGCCACTGCAATACCATGGAGTCCTACAATACCACCTTCCACCTGTCCCACTCCACCTCACCTATGTTAACTGGTATAACGCTCGACCTCACCTCTGTTGAATGCTGTCATACCGACTCCTCCCATCTCATTGGTCGGAACTGCTGCCCGGTCATATGATATTACGTTACGTGTCCATATATTACGTTGATGTGTGCTAGGATATTCCATTGGTTAATATATAACACAGGTCCATTTCATTTCATATAACTCCTACCACTCCTCTGCCATACCATATATAACGTGTCCCGATAGTCATAACTATGGGGCCCGAACCTGCCTCCCTCATATAAGCCTTTCTCTATATAACCTTCCCCCAATATAAACTTCCCTCATATAATATCTCTACTATATATATATCAATCATATTTGTAATTTTTTTTACAAAATTGCCACTAGAAGTGCATTTCTCGCCACTAGAGTACATTTTTACATAGTACTCATATTTAAAATACATTCATTGATATCTGTTGTTGGAATAGTTCTTGCAGGAAAATAGAACTACCTTGAATGGTCAAGGAAGATAAAATACACTCTCATTTTCAAAGTTGTGGAAAGGAGTTTGTGTAGGAGAAGGAGATAATGAATCTGCAAATCCCACCTCAGGTATGGAGATTGCTATTTGAAAAAAAAAAGAACAATAAAGCTTATGCCTTGATTGCAACATTTGTAAATGAAGAGGTGAGTCTCCATATTTCAACATTTTCAAATGCTTTTAAAGCGTTATAGAATTTGAAGGAACTCTATGACTTACACTCTGAACTTGAAGTTGTCCAATTGATGATTAAATTGTTCAATCTTGAATTGAAAAATGATGACCTTCTTGCTTTAGCATCAGAAGTAAGATCTACTATGCATGATATCAAAACCATTGGTGTTCAAATAGACATTCCTTGCATAGTTTATGTCAAGGAAATATATCCCACTTTTTAAAATTATCTTGAGTCATTGCAAGAAAGTGGAATCCTCAAGGAGATTACCTTTGACTCCCTTGAGAAGAAGTTTGTTGAGAGAGAGGTCAGGAAGAAGACAACTCCTCAGTATTCTGAAGAAGTTTTGTGTCTTGCATATAAAGAGAAGAATCATGCACAAGATTCTTCTAGAGGAAGAAGTGGTCGAAGAGGAAAAGGGAGAAGGAATTTTAGAGGTGGGGGCACAAATAGTTCCAAGGAGAAAAGTTTGATCTTCATTGCATATGTTGCAATAGAGATGGACATGATGCATCCACATGTAAATTTCCTTGGGAGATAATTGAACAGAAAATAAATGAAGCCAAAGGTAAAACCAATGACAAAGGGAAAGGTAAAGTGTTGATTTTTTTAGCTTGGGAGGTACTCCAAGCCCTAGGGTTCAAGTTTTGGAGGGAAAAACACCACAAGGGTAGCTTGTAGGCTTGGAGCCCAAGTGTGGTGTTTTTCACCCATCGATGTTTGGGCCAAAAAAATGATGGATTTGCAGCATGTGTTGGATGGGGATGATCGTGCTCGGTAAGATGATTCCAACACAATGAGAATCATTTAATTCTAAGTTGTCATTAGAGAGAAATGATTTTTTGAAGTTGATAAGTTAATTATTGGTTTTCAAGTCATATAGGCTTGATGTAAGATTCATCCAATAGATGGGTCTCTTCATAATCCATTGAAGCCCCTCATACGGATATAAAAGGAGGGTGAATTGATGTTATTTGAGCATCCATCCTCCAAAGGAACTCTGAATTTGGAGAAGGCTAACCACAACTAGAAGAGGACTTGGAACAAGGTGGGAAATTCTTTTTGGAGGCCGAAGAACAATGTGGAGGATCTATGCTTGAGGCCGAGGTACTTTAGGTGACATTGTAGTTGTTGAGGGGTTGTTTGGTTGCTTTTTCAAGGTTAGATTGCTGGAAAGTGCAATCCGAGGAGCCGAGGTACAAAATAGAGATGACTTAAGGGTTGTTTGGGGTGATTTGAGGGGGACCAAGGCCACATATTGTTGTTGTACTAGGCTGCAGGCCATTGGAAACATCCAAGTCTATTTCATGGGTAGTGTTGGGGTTAATAAAGGCCTCTTGAGGTAGTGTTGATGTGGAAGAGTCTTTCCTAGGAGGACTGTAGTCATTGAAGGGCTTAGTTGCTAATTGCGTAGAGGATTGAAGGCTAAAATTTGTGCCCTAACCATAATTGTAGTGACAACAAGTGCAAGCATGGAGGATCAGTTTACCTTGCAGCCCGTGGGAGCCAATTTGAAGATGAGATTGGGTGATCGTGTGTCTTCATCGGAGTAGATCTTGTAGTGATGTGATTAGGTACCTTAGATCTAATTGGAGGGTAGTGCGTTGGATACCTAAAGTAACCCTAGAGAAGTAGACAAGAAGGAAGTTGTTGGTGTGTGATTAGGTGAATATTGGAGCCTTATGAGTATCCCTTTGATGGATGAAAGAGGCTACTAGAACGCAGATTGGAGATCAGGTACTGACCAACCTAGAGAGTAGTTTGATGAGCCTGTGTACATGCAGCAGAAGTGACTTGTAACATTGTTAGGTAGAAACCCTCTTGGAGTCTCGATGTTTAGTGGCCTTGACGGACTAAGGCACTACTAGTGAGTAGTATGAGAGTGAAGGACCGACAGGACAAGATACGACATGGGATTTGCACAACAAAGTTTATCATTGTATCTTATATACCATAGACTGTTGTATTATTTAGATTTGGTTTAATATAATGAAGATTGGTGATTTTACATTATTGTAAAATTTTGTTAAAAATCATGTATATTTGTGTATATGTGATTTACTGCTTTATATTTCCACTTTGAAAACTAGTTTATGGTTTAGATTCTTGGTTTGGTAGCATCAGTGATTTTAAGACTCTAACCTAGATCCAAGGTCGTGGAAATTAAACATAGTATCATAGCGTGTCTTAGCTACTTTGGAAGTAAGTAAATCAGAGTTGTACACATCGAATTACAACATGAGAGGGAGTTGGTCACATTGTAAGTGAAGGGCTCACTACAATGTCGAAGTTGCAGGTAGGTGTCTGGTATGAGGACGAGTTGGAAGGGTAGTCCAATTATAGTCCTTGGGAGGAAAGGATCAAGTTGATCTTATAGGTCAACAAGCTCTAGGATTTCACCAAGAAATAGATCAATAAGCTAACTGGCCCTAAGGAGCTTGAAATATATGAAGACTTGGATGTGAGGATGAGATTTATCATCCTAGATTGTGTGAAGGATGCCCTAATACCACATTTGTCTAGGAAGAACAATGCACATGAGATTTGGATGGCCCTTCATAATTTGTTCCAGAATAAGAATGAGAACTAGGTATTGGTATTGGAGGATAAGTTGATGTCCGCCAAGATGATAAAGGGTGAAAATGTGATCTCGTATTTGACGAGATTTTCTCAGGTCAAAGATGAGCTTGCTGCCATCCATGTGTTTACCTCAAATGGAGATGTGGTAAGGATTGCATTGAAAGGGTTCACTGAGGATTGTAAGCCCTTCATTAAAGGGATCGTTGTTAGGGACAAGCTGTCAAACTGGGATAAGTTGTGGGATGACTTCATCAAGGAAGGGTTGTGAGACGAGGATATTCATCCGAAGAAGAAGGCTTCAGATGATGACATGGAAATTGCATCGTGAATGAAGGGTAAGAAAAAGAAGGACTTAAGTAAAGTCAAGTGTTTTAACTGTGGTGAGATGGGTCATTTTTTGTCGAGATGTATGATGAAGAAGAAGGGGAATGTTGAGAAGAAGAAAGGAAGGCAGGTCACCAGTGTTTCCACTTTAGCTGAGATAGATGAACTCTCTAGGAGATTGGAAGAGGAGGAATTTGATATGATTTCTCATTTATCGTAGGGTACTGTCACTGAGGATGGATGGTACGTGGACAGTGGTGTGACGAAGTATATGACAGAGTCACATGAGTTTTTTGAGACTCTAGCTAAATGAGAATCAAAGTTGCACATGGTGTTGGGCGACAAGAGTTAGTTGCAGATCTGACGATCAGGTGTTGTGTCATTCAGGATGGAGACTTGATGTATGATGCAGGTCTAAGATGTATTGTTTATACCAGGACTAAGATATAGTGTGATTTTTGTCTCGATGATCGAGAGGAAGGGGTTTGAGGTCTTGTTCTAGGATGGGAAGGCAAAACTCAGTCTTGAGGCTCTAAGTCTGATGGGATTGTACTAAGAGTTAGAAAGCATGGCCTTTACAGGTTGATGGGAAAGACTGTGGATCATGGGAAGAAGCATGTGGAGTAGGTGAAGGTTCCAGAGAAGCAAGAGAAAGTGTAAGTGCAGGTGCAGGCTTCAGAGGAGTAGGTACAGGTTCCTGAGAAAAAGTTACATCTTCCCTAGAAGGTCCAAGTTCTAGAGACTCAGATGGAGTCTAGTTTGATAGGGAGCTTGCTAATTCAAAGGGAGAATCTGCAACCCAAGAAGAGCATGTGGTTAATGGGGAGAAAGGGTGCTCCTACAACTACAAAGAATGAATCATGGAGAGAGTGAAATATGTTACAGAATAAGAAGAAGAAGTAGGGTGCTTCGAGAAGTGACAAAGACACTTTCAAGAAGGGTGTAGTTCATTATACATGGATTGCTATGACTGTGAGTGCTAGGAGTTGGGTAAGTGTTGCGCGCAGTGATGATGATGATGAGATACTTCCTAGTCTTGGAAGTACCTCGCTCGCTAAGAGGGAGTGTTGATTTATGTATCTTGGGAGGTACTCCAAGCCCTAGGGTTCAAGGTTTGGAGGGAAAAACACCACAAGGGTAGTTTGTGGGCTTAGAACCCAAGTGTGGGGTTTTGCATCCATTGATATTTTGGCTAAACCAATGATGGATTTGTGACGTGTGATGGACGAGGATGATAGTGCTCGGCGAGACGAATCCAACGCAATGAGAATCATCAGATTCTGAGTTGTCATTAGAGAGAAATGAATTTTTGAAGTTGATAAGTTAATTATTGGTTTTCAAGTCATGTAGGCTTGATGTAAACTTCCTCCAATAGATGGGTCTCTTCATAATTCGTTGAAGCCCTTCATATGGATATAAAAGGAGGGTGAATTGATGTTATTTGAGCATCCATGGTGAGAAATACATCCTCCAAAGCAGCTCTGAATTTGGAGAAGGCTAGTTGTAGCTAGAAGAGGACTTGGAACAACATGGGAAAATTGGTTTGGAGACCAAGAAACAACGTGGAGGGTCTATGCTTGAGGCTAATATGTTGTAGGTGACAACCTAACTATTGAGGGGCTACTTGGTTATTTTTCCAAGGTCAGATTTTTGGGCAATGGAGGCTGAAGATCCATGGTTAAAAACAAAGTTCTTTTAAGGGTTGTTTGGGGTGATTTAAGGGAGACCGAGGCCACCACTTGCTGTTGTGCTAGGCTATAGGCCATAGCCAGTAGCTAAGGTTGTTTCAAGGGAAGTGTTGGGGTTAAAAAATACTCCTTGAGGTGGTGTGGATGTGGAGGATTATTTCTTAGGAGGACCACAATCATTTAAGGGCTTAGTTGCTGACTGCATGGAGGATTGAGGGTTGCAATTTGTGCCCTAACCAGAATTGCAGTGACATCAAGTGCAAGCATGGAGGACAACAACATTTTGTGGAGGATTGTTGGGTAAAGTGTTTACCGTGTCAATTTTTGGTAGCATCGGATGTGCTCTAAGCCTTAAATTTTGCAGAGAGGCTAAGACACATGTATTCTAGAATACCCAGAAATTGTTTTGGGAAATTCCACTCGGAGACAGTTTTATTAAAATAATTAATTATTTTTAATGGATGCCTAAGTCTAAACTTAGGAAATTAAAATAATTAAAAGGTACAGCCACCCTCCAAATTTTTTCCTACGCTTCATTTTGGAGCCTCTCTCCTAAAATCCCAACAAATTATCTCGCGTTGACCGAGGTAGTTGTGCTTTCATTGAGCTTTATCTTCTACATTTTGGCTTGTGTTTTCTCACTTGGTTTACTATCTAACCCACAAGTTGATCTCTTTACTTGGTTTTAACTCGGTTCCAAGCTTGCCTTAGTGAACTGTGCAATCCTTGAGGGAAACCAACCTCACTCTAGGGAATTGTGCAGTCCAAGCCAGTAAGTGAGCCTTCAGCTCTAGAGTTGCACAGGGCCAGCTAACAACCTACCTTTAGATGGGAAATTATGCAGAGCCTGAGAGGCAGTACAGAACCACTAAACCCAAAATTTTTTCAAAACCTACTTTGCTCAGAAATTGCTTAGTGCATGAACTAGAGAGTTTCCTATCCTTCCCAGAGCTACACAATCTTTCCAGGTAGTGCATGGTAGTTTTCCTTAAAAGAAAGAAGATAAGAGGAAAAGCATGCCTAGGAAGTATGGATCTATTATTAGTTTCCTGAAGGTAACACATTGCCATCTTTAGAAGTTTATTCCAATTGTCTTTGTTGTCCTTTATCTCAAGCATACGTGTGATGAACTCCATTTTCCTCAAATATATGTAATGGACACCTCTATAGCTCACTTATACATTCAATCATCATGCTTTAACTTCCCTTGGAGATCAAGGAGCCTTCAGAGCATAGTCATCACTTTTTGGGGTGAGTTTTTCTTTTATCGCCTTTTGTTGCTTTTTCTATCACTTTTGTTTGTTTGGCTTGTAAGAGTGATGTTTCACTTGTTTCTATGAACTACCATTGGCATTTTAACTTGTAGAAGTGTTGTTTCAAGTTATATATTTCCTTTCTTAAGAGTCGCATGAGTTTTCCCATTTTTGCACCAATGGTCATCATTGCGGAAACTCCCTTCACATGCTTTGTGCTCCTTCAGTTTGATCCATTGTTGGACTTGTTTTACATGCATACATATACACTTAGTCAGATCTGCACTCATCCTTACATCATCCTTCAGATATTCCTATTTTCACACTCCCCATGGACAGATCTTAGCTCCCCCTGCCTGGATCTCACACTTCACAACATGCACTATGAAATCTGGGACCTAAAGGCCTCTATCTTGGCTTCTAGAATTACACAGAGCCTTTCTTGAGCTGGCTCTAACTGCGCACTGTATAATTCAAGGATCTAGTCTCCCAGCTTGGTCACTGATACTGCGTAATGTGTAGTCTCTCCCAGGACCTCACCCAGACTAAACTAGGCATTGCACAATTCCAGTGATCGAGCTTCCACACTGACTATTGGGAATACGTAATACATAGTTCCCACAATCATTCAGTCACTCCTCTTAGTTAAAATTGTACAATTCCTCTCATCATATGCCCTGGTTTCTATTAGATCATTTTGTGAAGTTAGATTTGTAAGAGTTCATGTTTGCTTTCCATGAGTGTCCCTTCTGTCCCACAAGTACCACACTTGTGAACCACTTCTCTCAAGCATTCATTTTACCATGGCTTCAAAGAGAGTTGCTTTAATAGAACCATTGAAAGTAGTACTGGGGAAGCAGTTGAGAAAGCACCAGTTTACTTGCCAATATATGAATATTTCCAACTTTTTACAGAAAATGAATCAACATTAACATGGTAGCAAGACCAACAACAATGGTAGAAGGCAACAATCTAGTACAAGATCAAGGAAAGATGAAATAGTTGACATAATAAAGGGAGAAAAAATTTGCAGAGAAAAAGCGCATTCAATCTTCATGCAAGAAGCTTTGAGAGTAGAAGCAAAAGGAAGCAGAGGACACAAACAACAGAGAAGAGAAAGAGAGAAGAGAAGAGATTACAGGTAGCAAAACTGAGATCACAACAAGTAGAACAAGAGCTGAAGGAAGAATGGTAGCCGAAAAGGAAAGAAGAGGAAAAGAAGCAGAAATAGGAAGAAGAACAAAGGCAAGGCACAATGACATAGAAAACAATACCAATACAGGTTGATAAGATGGAAAAGCTAGTAGCTTAGGAAGAGAGTGAACAGATGCAGGTCCCCTTACCAAAGCTAAGCACAAAAACCAAGTCCAGCTAGAGGTCGATAAGTACATGGTGCAGCTAAGGCGAGAGGCCACCAGGGATCAAATTGGAGCTGAGCACACCAAACATGCATAAGCACATTGGTGGTCCTATCATGGTCTACACCATGCTTCACATGCCTCAGGACAAGTTGGACACAAGTTCCAAGACCATATACCCAGAAGCTACAGAGGCAAGAGTCCACTATCAGGAAGACACCATCAAGTAGTTTGGGGACATCATAGCAGAGTATCAAGCTTGACATCAGTATGTGACCAAGAATCATCAAGTGGAGGTTTCCGAGTTGGTCTTCCCCAAACTTTGGATTCATAGTGTTATGTCTTGTTAGGTTGTCTCTAGCCTATTTTGTATCACATGGGTACATGTGGAAAATTTATATTATTTGTAAATATGTTATAAGTGAAATTCCAAGTGTCATTAGTGGAATGTGAACAATCACTATGTAATGTAAAGATTTATTTGTAAAGAAGTTGAAGATTCATGAGGGTAGTTGAAGAGTCACAAAAGGGAATGTCAAGGATCACCCCACCCTTTGTTATAAATAGAACCTCATAAATCATAGAACAAGCTTTTGGGAGCCAAGTGTTTTGCTAGGCATTACTTAAAGAAGGATTGGAGAGTATTGTGACGAGCCTTGGCTTCTCCACAGCACAAAGCAAGTACACTTCTTTGGAGGAGAAGGAGTTGTTGATTGTAATGTTCCACTATTGGGGCTAGTGGTTGTCAATGGTGTATGTATGGATGGAACTTTCAATTAACAATATTATAACTGATCCAACACATTTTCATGCATATATTTTTATTACGGTTGGACTATTCTGGTTTCTTTAGCAATGTATGTTATTTAACTTACATATTTTTGTATGAACTATTTTGCATGCAACTGTGTGAATCTTGTTCAAGGCCTATTGTTGGTTTAACCCATCACGTTGGATTGTGGACTATTTCGCTTCTAGCTTGTGATGCCATTCTGCTCGTGTGTTCCTTTTAGTCTACATACTATTACATGCTTCTAAGGGACACACTTCCTTTTCCCCTCTGTGTGTTAGCAACCCCATGCATCTCACCTGACCTTCTGCAAGGTCACACACTTTCTTCCGACAAAGTTATCATACTTACCTTTCTGTGATACCATGGTCAAGGCACTACATTACTATCCACTGCTGGGAATCCTACTCCAAACACTCTGAGGTCTAGTTGGGACTTCTTCCTGGGGAGATGGAATTGCCAAGTTGGTAGGTCCAACACCGTCAACATTTCTAGTGCTAGAAGGAGGGCCAGATGACAAGTTGATCCCTCAAGGTATGTTTTGAATCTCTGCACATCATTCATGACTTACGTTACAAACTCGACTCTAGCATATTTTTCTCATGCACATGATTTGGAAGTGTCATAGGATGTCATCGATGACTTGTCACGAATCAAATACAACATTGAAGGAGAAATAGCCTTTTTAAGACATGAAGTTTCCTTCTTATGCTTCTGTGAGAGGAATAAAATCCCATCGAATGACATTGCCTATGGGTTTTTCACTTACACGTTCAAAGGGCATGTTAAGCAATGGTGTCTCACATTTCCCACAACCTCTATTCACTCTTTTAATCATATGATGAGAGATTTAGGCGGTGCTTTCTTCCGTTATGACCGTAAAGCACTCAATAAAAAAATTCTAGAGTTACGAAAAGCACCTGATGAATCTATTGTGCAATTTTGGGATCACTTATGTAATCTTTCTTTTCAAATCCCTGAAGATGAAATTGATTGGAAATTTTTCAAAGAAATATTTTAGTATCTTCTTCACGTATATGAAAATCCACATGAATTAGAATCATTCGAACGCCTCCCAACATACCTTGGTGTTAGAGCTTCCAAATCTAATATGGATGAGGGTGTTGTCACAAGTGACCCTCCATCCTCCTCTCATCAAACATCTCTAGCTCCACAAAACGAGGTGGGAGAAGTTGTGAACCTATGTATTGAACTATCACCTCCTCCCACCCCACTTGCTCTACATATCTACGTATATCTGGACTGCAACCTTGATGGTTGTCACATGATCTTCTTTTCTCAACCTCTATCCTATGGTTCCTATGATCTTTCAGATTTTACTGTGTTGTGTTTATCCGTTCCAGACTCCACATCCGTTGTGCATGAGGATCAAGTTGTCGATGGAGTTGGTGTTGAGCAGCCAACCTGTGTTGTCATTTTTGATGAGTATGTGTGGGAGTATGAAGAAGAAACTACAGTGAAGGATGGTCTCCTTCCATCCACACCTCATCCGCTCTATCTGACATATTCTATGGTTCTTCCATTTCTGATTTTTCATGTGAAAATTCATCCCCGGATGTTTCTACTTTTGATGATTCACAGGACACATAGGATGTCAATCCATCATTTGATTGCGGAGAGGACAAATCTTTCTTTCTGAACCCACCCAATTTGTCATCTTTTCTTTATGAAAATTCAGAGGGTGAAAAATTGTGTTCCTCATCAACCCCTCTATATGATTCTTTATGTCATGAGGATGTCGATGCACATCTCAAATTTTCTGATCGTGGTTGTCATGATATTTTCACATATTCATTTGATCACGATTCAGATTCACTTATTGTTGGTATTTCTAAGCCACCTGGGTTTGATGATGTATCTTTTGATGAAGTGGAGACCCCTCAAGCTTTCAAGGCACTTCGGCCCAAGCTGATGGCTATGTTAGGTTCTCGTAGCCCTGAGGTTAGTTCCACTTCTGATCAGAAATCTGTTGAATCACCACAGGTTCTTGATCACTCTCTTCGCATTGAAAATCAATCTAGTTTACATATTTCACATCCTCCACTAGAATCACATGATACTATCGTTTATGCATTGGAGGAGTCATACGTAGCAAGTCATGTTGCGAAATGAAAGTTTTTTTTTTCTTTCTACATTTTTTCTCATATGTCAAGATCAAAAGGGTGTACGTGATTGTCATTTGTGCACAATGTGAAACAACACCATGGTTCATCTACAGAGTGCCTGTCATGTGCTTTTACTCTTTTATTTTATGTGGATGCATTAAAACTTCGAGCATGTTGGTTTTCATTTCTTTATCTTTCTTTCTTGTTGGTTTGCATGAATATCTTTCTTGTGAACCATGCCTTCACTTACATGGGCCAACTAATGCACCGATGGCTTCATTGGAAATATCACTTCACATGAATAGGTCCATGCACTATTTAGCTTAGGAGTAGGAGTAGTGTTTGCTTTTTATTTCTTGTTAGGATTTTTCTTACTTGTTTTTGCTTTCATTTTACTTCTGCCCTTTGCTTATTTATTTCCTTATGCACCCGTAGGATTAGATTTTCCATGAACCGTGTCTGGCTTCTTGAGACAAGAAGGGTGAAATACAAGAGGACTTGTACAACTATAAACATTTGGTTTTCTATTTATTCCCTCTCCTTATGAAGATCTTGCGTTCCTTTAAGTCAATGATAACTTGATGGAAAATACATTCCTTTTAGAGTGAGTCTTGGTGAAAACACAATGCTTGCACTTTTAACTAGTACCAGCTACTCTAATCAGTTTTCTATTTTTTGTTAACCTTTGTCATCTCAGTCAAGTAGAGTAAGGTGAGGGGGAAAACCTTAAAAAGTATGTCAGAGGTATATATAACATCCTTCTCTAAAGGGACAATCTCTTCTTCTCTCAATAAGTCAGGATCCTTCTTTTGCCTCACAAAATAAATAAGTGCCTATGCATAATTCTTTGAAAAATGAAAAATGAAAAAAATAAAATAAATTCAAAAGAAGAGAAAGGCTTCCTGCTTAGGGAGGTGAAGTAAGTAACTCTACCGGGGTACTGTCCAGGCTCACTGGTAGTAGAGTGATGATTGTGTTTCTGAAGTGACTCTGTCGGGGTACTATCTAGGCCTATTGGCAGTAGAGAAACACCAAAGATGAAACTTAAACTTTGACAGTCTATATTACTTGTGCATCAATATACCCCTCATCCGCAATCAAAACAACTCAGTTAACTTGGCTTGGTATGTGTCTTACTGACAAAATAGAATGATAGGCACTACATCTTCAACTCAAGCTAGTGAAGAAGCCATGATGATCAAATAATCAAACAATACTTCTGGAAGAGATAGACTCATTTTACACGAGACAAGGTCCATATAGAGAGCTAGATTTATATGAGTGTGTCTCCAATATTGTAGTGGATACAACCACCCTCCAAAATTTTTCCTATGCTTTGTTTTGGAGCCTCCCTCCTAAAATCCTAGTAGCTTATCTTGCACTAACCTAGGTACTTGTGCTTTCATTGAGCTTTATCTTCTACATTTTGGCTTGTGTTTTCTCACTTGGTTTACTGTCTAACCCACAAGTTGATCCCTTGACTTGGTTTCAACCCGGTTCCAATCTTTCCTTAGTGAACTACGCAATCCTTGAGAGAAACTAGCCTCGCTCCCAAGAATTGCGCAGTCCATGCCAGCATGTGAGCCTTCAGCTCTAGAATTGCGCAAATCCAACTAACAGCTTGTCTTCAGATAAGAAATTGTGAAGAGACTAATAGGAATCTTAGAGCCACTCAACCTAGAAATTGTACAGAACCTACTGTGCTCAAAAAATGCTTAGTGCATGAACCAGAGAGTTTCTCGGTCCTTCCGAGAACTGCGCAATATTTCCAGGCAGTGCATGGTAGTTTTCCCAAAAAACAATAAGCTAAGAGACAAATAATCCCTAGGAAGTAGGGATATATTATTAGTTTCTCGAAGGTGACACATTTCCATCTTTAGAAGTTTCTGCCAAGTGTCATTGTTGTCCTTGATCTCAAGCATACGTGTCATGAACTCCATTTTTCTCAAATATATGTAATGGACGCCTCTAGAGATCAATTACACATTTGATCATTGTTGGCTAGTTGAATTGTTTATTAATTAAACAATCAAGTACCACATTAATTGTCAACCTGGGAAAGTCTTTTTATTCCAAAGGCTACCGCGTACTGTCTGTACTTAAATTCTAAAAGCATTAAGAGCTGTAGTATACTTAATTCTTATACTAAGTTCTCACAGTGCTCATAAAATAAAAGGAATTAATTAAAATTACAAATCTGGAAAGCAAAGAGATGGATGCTCTGTTGGCAGAGGATCAGGACCCTATCCTCCAGGTGAGGACGTTCAGCACCTGCCCCTGGAATCAGATTGCTAACACACACCGCACTCAGATTCACCGGTGAAATACACTTGCATAACTTCAAATAACTTAATAAAATAGAGTGTTAGCAAAACAGAATTACAGAAGGTAATGCTTTAGAAAACAAACAGAGTATCTGCAGAAAGAAACTATCACACACTCACACACTTGACAGCAAAGTAAATGGGTGAATCTTGTGAGGAAGGTGGGCCCAGTCCCTCTCACAAGATTCCCCAGAACACGAAGAATAGCTTAAATACTCAGAACGTTCTTCTATTCATCTGTCAAAAATTCGAATATAGTAAAGTTCAGACTTGCTGATATTCTCACAAATTTCTCTTACAGACCATCCTCCTTTGACTAATGTAGATGTCTCCTCTTTATAGAGGAGACATCTATTACAATAGATTGTTATGGTTCATTCGGTTAACCCGTTTAATCAAAAATAAGAATTACAGAAATGCTGTTGCAACAGTATGATAATATATTCTTTGTTTAGGTTCTGGCTGTTACATAGCTGGTAACCATCTTCGACCGTCTTCTTTGGAATTCACACATTCCCTCGCCGTTTCCCCATACTATTCCGGTTTTGAGTCCTGCTTTGGACAACTGCTTGATCAGCCACGTCAGCGTTCCTCAGATAGTTGTCGTTGTTGTTCCCAGCTGATGCAAAATACCCGCTTTAGATAGTTTATGTTGCTAACTGTAGCAACTGCGTAGTTGCTGCTTCTGGTGTTGCAGCAACTGCGTAGTTGTTGTTTCTAGTGTTACAGCAACTATAGGTTATAATTCCTGCGGGCTTAAGACAATTACTTAGCAATTTAGTCAGCTTTCCAAAGATAAATACAAAGGTACTTACGAATATGCAGTGAACAATTAAACATATAGATATGCGGGAAGTTACTTCATACCTTGGGGTGATTAAGTCATTGTGTGATCAAAGCTTATAACTTGTGACTGAAAAGGATAATATTATGATGAAAATATAAGGTCAAAATTGGTCAATTCTGGGTCCTAACAATCATCAATCTCTAGCTTCCCTAGGAGATCAAGGAGCCTTCAAAGCATTGTCATCACTTTCTAGAGTGAGTTTTGCTTTTATTGCCTTTTTCTCCTTTTTTTGTTGCTTTTGTTTGTTTATCTTATGAGAGTGTTGTTTCACTTGTTTATATGAATGACCACTGGAATTTTAACTTGTAGAAGTTTTGTTTCAAGCTATAGATTACCTTTCTTAAGAGTTGCATGAGTTTTCCCATTTTTTCACCAACAGTCGCCATTGTGGTGAATCCCTTCACATGCTCCATGTTCCTTCAGTTTGATCCATTGTTGCACTTGTTTTACATGCATACATCTACACTTAGTCAGATCTGCACTCATCCTTGAGATCTTCTTGTTTTCACACTCCCATGGATAGATCTAGGCCCCCCCTACCCTGCTCTCCCACTTCACTGCCACTGCCTTTGCTTCTGGAATTGCGTGGAGCCTGTCCTGGGTTGGCTCCAATTGTGCACTGCATAGTTCTAGGAGTCAGTCTCCCAGCTTGGTTGTCGAGACTACACAATGCATAATCTCTCTTAGGCCCTGAACCAGATTGAATTGTGCATTGTGCAATTATCATCATCAAGCATCCACACTGACTACTGGGACACACAGTGCACAATTTCCATAGTCAGTTAGTCACCCATGTCTATCAAAATTGTGCAATTCCCCTCATCAGATGCCCTGGTTGCTACTTAATCATGCTGTGAATTTAGATTTGTAAGAGCTAATGTTTTCTTTCCATGAGTGTACCTTTTGTCCCACAGGTACCACACTCATGAAGCACTGCTCTCCATCAGTCATTATACCATGGAACCAAAGAGAGTTGCTTCAAGAGAGATCACTGAAAGATGTACCGGGGAAGTAGTTGATAAAGCGCTAATTTACTTGCCAATATATGCAGATGCCCAACTATTTACATAAAAGGAATCAACACTAACATGGAAACAATACCAACAACAATGGAAGAAGGCAACAATCCAGTACGAGATCAGGGAAAGAGGAAATTGCTGCCATAATAAAGGGAGAACAAAGTTACAGAGTGAAAGCACATTCAATATTCATGTAAGAAGCTTTGAAAACAGAAGCAAAATGAAGAACATGACATAGACATCAGAGAAGAGGAAGAGAGAAGAGCAGAACTTGCAGGTAGCAAAATTGAGATTGCAACAAGCATAACAAGAATCGAAGGAAGAATGGGAGCCAAGAAGGAAAGAACAGAAAAAGAAGTAGAAATAGGAAGAAGAATAAAGACAAGGCATGATGACATAGGAAATAGTGCCAATATAGTTTGATGAGTGGAAAAGCTAGTAGTTGAGGAAGGGAGTGAACAGATGTGGGTTCCCTCACCAAAGCAAAGCACAAGAACCAAGTCTAGTTAGAGGTCTATAGGTACATGGAGAAGCTAAGCAAGAGGCCACCAAGGATGACTTGGAGTAGAGCGCACCAAACATCCAGAAGCACATTGGTGGTCTTTCCATGGTCTACACCATGCTGCACATGCTTTAGGACAAGATGGACACAAGTTTCAAAACCATATACCCAAAATCTATGGAGGCAAGAGTTCGCTATCAGGAAGAAATTATCAAGCAATTTGGGACATCATACAATATTACCAAGCTTGGCATCAGTAGGTGGCCAAGAATCATCAAGTGGATGCTTCCAAGTTGGTCTTGCCCAAAACTTCAGTTTCATAGCATTGAGTCTTGTTAAGCTGTCTCTTGTCTATTTTGTCTCACATGGGTACATGTGGAAAATGTATATTATTTGTAAATATGTTGTAAATAAAATTCCAAGTTTCATTAGTGGAATGTGAACAATCACTATGTAATTTAAAGAGTTATTTGTAATGAATTTGAAGAGTCATGAGGGTAGTCGAAGAGTCACAAAGGGGAATGTCAAAGGTCATGCCACCCTTTATTATAAATAGAACCTCATAACTCATAGAACAAGATTTTGGGAGCCAAGATTTTGGCTAGGAATTGCTTAGAGAAGGTTTGGAGAGTATTGTGACAAGCCTTGGGTTCTCCACAACGTAGAGCGAGTAAAATTCTTTGGAGGAGCAAGCGGTATTGACTATAATGTTCCACTATTGGGGCTAGTGGATTTCAATTTTGTATGTATGGATGGAACTTTCACTTAATAATAATATAACTAAGCCAACATGTTTTCATGCATATGTTGTTATTGTAGTTGGACTATTTTGGTTGCTTTAGAAATGAATGTTATTTAACTTACAGATTTGTGTATGAACTATTTTGTATGAAATTTTATGAATCTTGTTGAAGGTGTGTTGTTGGATTAACCCATCACTTTGGATTGTGGACTATTCTGCTTCTAGCTTGTGATGTCATTCCACTCGTGTGTTCCTTTCCAGTGGCATACTATTATAGGCTTATAAGGGACGCACTTACTTTTCCCCTCTGTGTGTTAGAACCCCCATGCATCTCACTTAACTCGGTGCAAGGTCACACACTTGCTTCCGACAAAGTTATCATACTTACTTTTGCGTGCTGCCGCAGTCAAGGAACTATATTAATACCCACTGTTGGGACTCCTACTCCAAACAGTTTGAGGTCTAGTTGGGATTTCTTACCGAGGAGATCCACTTACCATGTTGGTGGGTCCAGCGCCATCAAAAAAATCTTCTAGAAGAAGATGGAGATCAAGTCAATATGACTTGAGCCATTGATTAGAATTTAATCTAAGTCATTGATTACTCAACAAGAATATTATAAGAAGGACTTCGATGTGCATTTGGAACACACATCGAGTGAGAGATCAGAGATCGATTTTCTCAAGAGAGCAG